>JAUBWS010065967.1:0-14623 GCA_032270445.1 Darlingtonia californica
TGAAAAATCTAAGTTTAAGATATTTCCGACCATTGAAGATATTTCCGACCATTACGCTAAGATATTTCCGACCATTACGCTAAGATATTTCCGACCATTAAAGATATTTCCGACCGTCTATCGCCGCAGCCCCTGGCAAATTTTACTACCGAAGAAAGCCTAGCAATTTTTTCAAACTCAAGACTAATTTACGCGGCAAGCGCCTAAACCGCTCGGCTACGACTTTACGATAATAACTAAATGAACATTTCTTAGACACGCAATCAACACAGTGGGAAGATCCAAGATTACAAACGGCAGCTAAAAAACAAGCTGAGGTAAGTACAATGGTACAGTAGCCATCGTAAATAAGTAATTTTTTGTTGTTGAGGTTGTGTAGTTGTTGATCTCAGATGAAGTAATTGGGGCACAATTTAGTCATTTGGTCAATTTCACTCAATACTTTCTCAAAAGTTGAAATTTTAGTCGAAGAAAACTTAGCTACTTGGAATATTTCTGGTAACTTTTTTTTCGACTTGTCCGAATAAAAGCATTTTCCTGACCCTTTCATGTACACAATGAGCACTCAGAAAAGAAGCTTATATTTCGAACGGTTATTTTGTTGGTTACGAATCCATTCAGTTCTGATAGTGGTTTTTCTGTAGATCTTCAGTAGTTTGACCAACATGGAAATATTGGACATAGTGTCCTCTTTCCCTTTTAACTAAAGGAGTTAAGACAAGCAGGGATTTATTTATCGAAAAATTATTTTTCTCTTTGACGTAGGCTGTTCCATACTCACGTGACTACAAACGTAAATATGACTATTTCCGTTCAAGACTTAAGAGACCTGTAAGTATCTTCGTAACATTCAACTGTTTATTTAGTTGGTATATCTAATATGCAAGTCTAGCGCAATCAGGGATTCTAACTATCTGAAAGAAAATACACTTCGATCAAAGCAATAAATTTTAGCTAATTTCAACGATTTGATTGCGTAAGGCTAAGTTTGAAATATTTTGCTTCGCGGAAATGAACTGTGGCGAATGACTCATTTTGTGAAATTTTTTGCGGAATAAGCTTTCGCGGAAATGCTAAAAGAATCGTGAAATTTTCTCCCTATGATATATAAAATAATTTCGAATCTTAAGGAAATTATGGGTATTTTAATACCCAAAACCTCACTTTTGCTTTCGAATAAGTAATTTTCACGTTCTTTTTCATTCTCGCTTAATTTTTTTTGAAAGGAAAACGTACCAAATAAGTACGAAATACATATTCGACGGAACAACATTTTGGATGATTCGTTTCGTTTCGTGTTATCGCAATGCAGTAAAATCGATCTGCTCAAAACGAAACTATGGATTGTGTTCGATGGTGAAGTGGGCCTCGATTACGGTGGTGTTTCTAGGTGAGTAAGATTCTCCTGAAAGACATGAATAATTGCTAATATCACAGCATGCAAAACGTCCGAATACGGGTCCCGTATATTACCGTATACGAACTCATTTCTTCCATATATGGACATGAATAATTGCGAGTATCGCAACCTGCAAAACTTGGTCCCGTATATTACGGTATACAAACTTATTTCTTCTATATATTGAAGAAATTAGTCCATATACGGTAATGTACGGGACCGTATTCGGTAGAATTTCACGCTGTGACGTAGTTACGAATTATAAAAATAAATAAGTGCGAATCAAGAGTACAATTTTCCTGAATTTATGCGAATGGTACACAAATTTGGCAATAAAACAATATATTCATATCTCTAAGTAATGATTAATACAAAGTTATGAATTAGTATTTTCTACTTTTTTCTTCTTTTTTTTTAGGGAATGGTTTTATCTTCTTTCAAAAGAAATTTTCAACCCATACTATGGATTATTTGAATATTCAGCAACGTAAGTGCCCTTCAGTCTACTTTTTTATCCATCTTTGTGTCGCTCTGACACGTTTATTCGGTTGAGATTTGTCTATCCAATAGACAATTTCGAGTTTTCTCGATAACTGTTAAGCGAGTAGACTAGTTAAGATGAACTAGCAATTATCCCTTTGAAAAACAATCCTTCACGAACTCACAATAAGGTAGGGTTAAGCTGAAACGATCACGTTTTTTTATTCAGAGAAAGTGGGTCAGTCTTTAAAACTGCTTAGTCCACGACAAGTATGCATCTAACATATTATCCACGAGAGATCCACATATTTTTTTATTCGATAGCTGATCGCGCTTCCTAGCAGGCAACATTAGTAAAAACCATATGTGGAGGAGTGTTCTTCTTTTTAAACGGTGCGCAGTCCTGCGTACCGCTTAAATAGAAAACACTCCTCCGCATGGGTTTTTCACGATTTTGCCCACTGGGTTATAAATACAACTGTGGCTATCTAATGATGTGAGTACAGTAAAGTTTAGTTTTTTCTTCAACTCGAACGTTACATTATCATCGACGTTAATGTCAGGCTTAAACTTTTTCAGATCTTTTTAGGCCTAAGACTCTGAACGCTTTTCCTTTTCAGTGATAATTACACTCTTCAAATAAATCCTAACTCTGGAATGTGTAACGACGATCATTTACGATATTTCAAATTTATCGGACGAATCGCCGGTATGGCCGTTTATCATGGCAAACTGTTAGACGGTAAGGCTTTTATTTCTATTGTACTGACCCAGTCGACAGAAACATCAAAAAAGGCTTTTCGCAGAACTAAGATCATTTTGCATGATAATTTTCCTCAAAATGTATTTTAGCCCAAAAAGATACAGAAAAATGTTTTCGCAAATGTTCATAATGATTTCGGCCCAGCACGCATAATTTTACAAAGGAATCAAGCTTACAAATTGTCCAATATGTTAAGTGATATTTTTGTAAATATCCATTCCCTCATCGAACCAATGATAATTATAATGAAGGTTTTATTTATCTTCTGTTTAGCTTTTTTCATTCGACCATTTTACAAGA
Source organism: Darlingtonia californica (assembly GCA_032270445.1). Lineage (NCBI taxonomy): Eukaryota > Viridiplantae > Streptophyta > Magnoliopsida > Ericales > Sarraceniaceae > Darlingtonia > Darlingtonia californica. Next base: position 2,943 of record JAUBWS010065967.1, read on the forward strand.
TGATGCTAGGAAAGAAAATTACTTTAACCGATTTGGAAAGTGTGGTATGTTGGTAATTTTCTATTTTCCACGAAATTTTCCATGCTTGAATCGTAGTTCGTTTGCTTTATGGGGGATAGAGGGAAAAGAATTGATCTTTAAGCCAGGGGTATGCCGGGGGGAGGTATAATGGTTAAGATGTTAATGATTGTGAGTTTAAGAACTTTGGGGAAAAGTTTTGAAGTTCGTTTTGATTTTCGTGAACATTTTCAACAACTGTTCCTCTATTTTTGGTAAATAACATTAAGGGTGGATAATTGTTAACCTTTTTTTGGATCGCCGAGTTAATTTCCCATGGTCGGATCGGCTTTTTTTCTATAAAATTAACAGCATTGTCAGGTATGGGGGCATTCATAAAGTACGTTCGCTTGAAATTTCGACTTTTTGACCCCCCTCCCCCCTCTTGTTCGCTTTGAAACAATAGAAATGACGTCAAAAATCAATGGCCGTTCGTTTTTGGTTTAACCCCCTCCCCCTCCTTGAACGAACGTACTTTTTGAATGCCCCCTATAGTCTAATAATATTTTGAATTTTTTCTAGGTTTTGAGGCTGACGACTTTATTATGTTCTGTCTTCTCTTTTATAGGATTCTGAATACCACAACAGTTTAGTCTGGCTCCTTGAAAACGACCCAGAAGATCTGGATCTAAGATTCCAAGTGGAAGAGGAAGTCTTTGGTGAGGTCGTGTCACGTGACTTGAAACCCAACGGTGAAGATATCCCGGTGACAAACGCGAATAAACGAGAATATATCGAGTAAGATCCCTTGTGCAGCTTCTTCTTTTTCTCGAGAAAACACGAGCTGCCACATGTCCTGGAAATCCTGGGAAATTACAAAAATAGTCCTGGAGAGTCCTTGAATTTGAAAAATATTTTTGTCTGGCAACCTTAGTATTTTAATATGAAAGAGCCCCGGAATTTTGCCTATATTATGAAGAGACTATTCAAAAATATGGTGTCACTTAATATGATATGAAGTCCAACGCCGTTTTGATGATCAGTCTTAATTTGAATTAGCCAAATATCGTTTTAAGGTAAATTTTGGAGAATGTTATAATTCATTCATCACACCCCAGTTTACAGTTTGGCAGTTCTGTCAAATTGTGGTCGTTGCGCTTTAAGTCCCTTAAGATGGTACGAATGTTCCTGTAATGAATGGTTTTTTAATGATATAGAAATTATACTGATTTTGAGAAAAACATATCTAAGTATAAAATATGAGAATGGATATTTAGACATTCTAATAAGTTTCATGCTTGTGTAATTGAAATATTTTTGTAATCAACAAACTCACTAAACAGTAGACATTATCGTTCTTCATCACGCTGTTTTTTTTAGTTTGGTGATCAAATGGAGATTTGTTGATCGTGTTAGTGAACAAATGCAATCCTTCATAAAGGTATCTATCAAATATTGCCCCTCCTTTCCCACGCATAAGTTTGATAACTCTCTGTATATTGTTACCACATAAAGAAAGGTCCTATTTCGCATTATTCGAGTTTTCTATGAAAAAAGGCTTGTTACAAATGATTGATCAAGCAAGCAAAATATTGTCTCGATTTGTCGTTCTTCCAAACACTTATAACAAGCGTTTCTATAGAAAACTCGAATAATGCGAAATAGGACCTTTCTCGTACTCTAACAAAACGTAAAATTAGAGTTACTATGTTTATTACATATAGTTTCCATTGATTATCACCTACCTTAGTCCTTTTTTATAAGTTGTGCTGCGCCCAGTCCAACTCAAAGTCTTTTGAGCACGGCTCGGTTTAGCATTCATTTTGAAAAAACCGAGCTCTGCCGTGCTGATCCTGGAAGCAAAAAACTTTTGAGTTCTTGTCGTTACGGCATAGCTAATTACAATAGGCCTTCCTTGCCTTTTGTTTTTGTCATCTCCGTTTGCACGAGTAAAAATGTTTGTCTATCCGATAAACCGTTTCGGGCTTTTTTGCCTTACAAATGCTCTATAGACAGACAACTTGGAAAACTGGAAACTATAAACATAGAACTTTGATTGTCATAAGTAGTCCACGCGGATTGGTTAACAGTGCGAAACATCGGCAAGTGATTGGCTCCTTTTCCTATTGTTGCGATGATTCTATTCTCATGTTAGTAATAGCTACTGCGTATGCTCCATATTTTATGATTTTGACATACTTGGTTTTTGAAGTATATCGATAGACCAGTCGAAGGGCAAAAAAGCCCGAAGCAATACATCAGATAGCCTAGTAACCTCGTTGCTCCCACTTTTTATCTATTCAAACCCGGAAGTATAGACGTTTTACGAAATCGAAAACCGAAATATTTTTTCTAATATTAGCCTCGTCTTATTGCCGTTCAAAACGACATATTAATGTTAATTTAGCAAGCAATAGAGCTATAGATAATTTGTGATGACGTTTTAAACGACATAGAAACGAGGCTAGTACGAGAAAAAATACTTGTTTTCCATTTTGAACTTCTGTGCAACGAGATGTTCTATATCAGTTTCGATTTGCTTAAATGAAATAACACACACATACCATTTTATTTTCTAGGGATTTAGAGACTTGATACCCCAAGCATTGATTCAAGTATTTGATGATAAGGAATTAGAGGTGAGTAAGCCAATACAAACCTTCATAGTCAAGATTAGAAGAAGGTTTATAACGATACTTACTATAAAGTTTTCCTGTTTCTTAACTTCAATTATAAAATTTCTTAATACAACATTCAAATGGCCAATGGCTACAACTACCTTTAAGTTTTTTGTTTTTATCAAAAAAACGCTATTTATGAAGCAACATTTTCCTTCAATTTCAGTCGTATTTGTTTTGTATATATACATTTTTCTGACCTCAATGAATAAGTACTAAACATAGAGTTCATTGTTTCGATCTTTGCTGTCTCTTACGGAATACCGGGCGGGTCAAAAAAATTTTCTCTATCTAAAGATGGAATCGAGTAAAACAAGTAAGGCTAGCTTTTCCAATATATTTGAAAATACCCAGCAAAGTGACAGGTAAAATGCTATGCAACACCGAGTAGGCTAATGCGAAATTTTTTCGTGGCTAAAGTTTCCCGACAAAACTCTATGAAATAAGTAATGTAATGTAATAGATAGTTTTATGTCATCAGGGGCTTCCATCCATTAAGATTGGTTCTTCTGCCCCTCGGTTTTTAAGAAAAATATATTTAAGAAAAAATGTCATTCCAACTTTGTGTTCATTCCTAAGATAAATACGTTACAAAAGTCTATAAAATAAGATATAAAAACTTTGAAGCAGAATGGTCTGTACCCATACAGAATCTCCTGTAAATCATTCTGAGACAGATGTTTCTTCTTATCTATTCCCATCCTTCAAATCTATGAAATCTACTATCTGTCAAAATATAATTACAAACTATAATATAAACTAGAATGCTAGTAAGGAACTGTTTGCTAATAATGCTATGCTAAATTTTGTGGATTTTTTTCTTAAACAGTAGAATTATAGGCCCAAGGCGCTTGTTTTGTTTTTCTTATTTATTCTTTGCGCAGCCCGGCCTCGTTTTCGTGAAATTTTCATTCAAAGAAGAGATGTGACTGAAATTTTCTTCAAAATTTTTTTACAATTTTTTTGCATGAAAACGATCTCAACTTTACAACATTTTGGTTCTGGAATCTTCTGTCCAAAGTTGTTTTCATCATGTTTTTTGGTAATCCTGATTAAGCTTGAGCTTTATGTTACTATAAGACTTAGTTGTGAGGCTTGGTCGTTGAAAAGCTTGAAGGGCTTAACGTATTATCTCTCTCTCTTACAAGTTATTAAGAGTCAACATCTAAATAGAGATTTGTAGAATATTATATCTGATAAGCCCGCGGCGTTCGTTAGCGGTAATAGTTAATCTCGAATTCCTGTTTCATATGTCACGCCATATATCAGATATAATGACCAATTAGCTAAATTACTTATCCAAACATTTCTCTAAATTTTCCTGGTCAGATTTCTTATCTTATTCGAAAAGGTCAAACTCTTAGGCTTTTTTTGGTACATCTCAGGGGAGCTCAGCCAAAATATGATTTTACGACGTGTACCGGCACAGTTTATTATGATACAGAACTGACATGAAATTTCTCAACACAATTATTTCTTTACAAGAACAACAACTACAGTAAAAGTAAAATTAGGATAAAATATAAAAAATATTAAGCACAATGCTAAACTTGACAGTACAGATAAGGGATGTTTGAAAATATCGATTTCAACAGAAATGAAATACTCATTTTCATTTTTTTTTGACATCTTGATGATTGAAAAAATTGGCAAACAAAAATTTTTATCCTATAACTGTCAAATTTTAAATAGAATATAAGTACAGAGGTATTTTTAGAGTTGTTATTTGCCAAGAAAACCGTGGACTTCAATCAGAGCTACGCTTATGGAAAAGTGTATATCACAAAGTTTCTCTTTTGTTTTATTAGTATTTGATGTGTGGATTGGGCGAAATTGATGTTACTGATTGGAGGAAAAATACACAATATAGAAGTGGTTACCATGACAAACATGTTGTAATACAGTGGTTCTGGAAGGTAACCATTAGTTCATTTGTGATGCGAATAACTTACCCGATTTCATTTCTCAATACGCCATTTCCGAAATACCGTTTTTACGTCAATCTCTTGGCATCTTTTAATATGAGCCACCTTTTAAGGAAAGACTTTCAATTTCCGTGCGAGAAAACATCTCGAGGCACTCACTAAAGCTTTGAAACTTTAATTGATCATTTAAACGGTAACAAATGAAAATTGCTACGGATAGCTTCTGAAAAAATACTACATTTTAAAACGAGGCTAGCGATAGAGGATGGCAAAAATCAACGTTTAAGCGGCGGTTATTTCGGGAAATTTTTATTTTCCTTATGAAAGTTTTGTAAGATTTTACCCCGTTTCTTGTTATAAAATCCCAATTTTCATGAAATCTGGTATTATGATTTTCTTCGCTGTATGCGCGTCCAATCATTTCATCGTATGTCACCAAAAGCAGGGTGTCTGCCGGATCAGGGAAATCAGGGAAAAGTCTGAGCATTCAGATGAAAAAATGATCCAATCATAGCAGATTCTCCTACGTTTCTGCACCTAAGTTTTTTAATACCCCAAAGCCATTATGTTAAATCAAAGGCCCAGAAAAATTCATGAAAAAGGGGTATAAATTCAGGGAAATATTCGAGAAATCTACGCTATGATTATGGTAGACATCCTGACAAAGTTAACCTGAAAGCCAAGCTCTTATTTTGAAAACATGAAATGATTGTATATTACTTGCTATTGTTCAATATTGCTAACATTTCAATAATCAGTAATATGTATGTAAACAGTGAGATACTTACGTTTTTATTATTATTATTATTTATTATTATTCACGAATACTGAATAGGATAAAACCGTTCAAAAATAAGTAAAATATATACATATTTACAAAATTTCTGTTCTTCCATGGGTCCTGTGTGTAAAAATATAGTGAAAAGGTTTGAAAAATTAAGTTGAAAAAATTGAAGTTAAAAATTTGAAAAGTTTAACATAAGAACTTGGTCCTGAGACTATGAATATTCCTACGTTATAACGATTTTTCTTGGAAAGGACACCATTTCACATGTATGATATGATATCTGATAACTCGTGTCAATTTTCTTCAGGCTGTCGAGACATTTGATAAAGAAATGAAAGCCAGATTATTGCAATTTGTGACTGGTACATCAAGAGTACCAATGAATGGTTTTGCTGAGTTGTATGGAAGTAACGGACCACAGAAGTTTGCCATTGAGCTATGGGGAAATTCCCATCAACTACCGCGTGCACATACATGGTAAATATTTCCTTATATTAGGTTCTTATCGACGGTTTCATTTTGGTTTATTTTGATGCAAGGAAATTTTGCTGAATTTTAATTTCGCTGTTTTTTGATTTCTTGGTATTTTCTTGCAAATTTTGAGTTCGAAGCATTTAAATTTCCCGGTTTTCTAACCAACCGTGACCGCGAAACTTTCATGTAATAAAATACGTAAAAGTGAGCAACTGCTGAGATAAGGGGACCTCTCACTATAAATCATTTTGTATTTTATCGTCTGAAGTGAAAAATTTTAAGCGGCTTATAACTACATGTATCGGCACGTATTTCAATAAATCTTCCTTGGTAGTGAATCTCTGTTGGACCTAGGAGCTATGTGACCTATCAATAAGATAGTTGTCTCGTTAGCAAATTGGCTTTGGTAAAATATTACGATAATCTGGAGATATTTGGAAATCATAAAAGTATTGATATATCCCAGCAGTTCCGGGTTTGGAAACTTAATCTCGTTAAAAAATTTCATTAGATTGGGGGCATGGTTTTATTTAGAGCTTATAGGGATGCTTTGATAATGTTTTTGACCAACAGAGGTATTAGAGGTTGTTTTGTACTACCTTCGGTTCACTAAATCTTCTAAGTCTGTTAAATATTACTTATAGTCAGTAGTGGCCGAGCGGTTAAGAGCGTCAGCTTCATAATCCCACGGTTCCCGGTTCAAACCGAGTTCACGTCTCTGGTCGTACTGACGCCAACCTGAATTCGGGTGGAGTGCGCTCGAATTTCGTGTTCATGATTCCCGAATAATGAGGGCTGGATGAGGGTTAGTTTGACAGGATAAGAAATACGATCTGGAAAGGGTAAAGAAGTAATCCCTCTCCTAGCGAGTGACCCTGGCCTTGAGAGAGGGTTGAACATCAATCAAAAAAAATATGTTCGGAAGAACAAGTCATCTTCTAATTCTCATATTGAATAAAAGGGTTTGAAACTGTTAGATGAATCAACTCAACTGTTATATCTTTTTTCTTTCAGCTTTAACCGTCTCGATTTACCAAAATACGAAAGTTATCATGAGCTGCGAGAGAAGTTACGGCTTGCTATCGAAAATACAGAAGGTTTTGAAGGAGTTGACTAGAATCTTACGGGAAATATAAATTGAATCGGGAAGGAATATGTTTTGCAGGATTGAAGTAGTCGCTGGCGGAACAAAAGTAAGGGCTAACAGGAAGTAGGGCCCTTATAAAGGAACTCATCATTAATATTGCGTATAAGGGAATTATTTTTCGCGGGAACTTATTTTCGCGGATTTTTTTCTCCGAAATTTCGCGGAAAAAAATGGAATTTATTTTCGTGGTTTTTCGCGGATTCGTTGGCGAAGGAAATATTGCGGGAAATTATTTTCGCGAACGCAAGGCATTAGAAAAATTTTTCTTCAGTCTTTTGAATGAAAATTTCCCATATTTGGCAAACATTTTAAAATTTTCAGATTTTCAGATTGAAATTTCACGGGAAATAATTTTCGCGGAAGTGGCCAAAATTTGCAAAAACCGCCCTCAATCATGGCAGATTTAATCTGAAATTGTTCACAGTTTTACGCCGTTTTACACCAGATCTATAAACGCTTCTCGGATGTTTTTCTATATTATTAGGCCCCTCCATATCGCCTACAGTCTTAATATTCACGAAACTGTAACAACTGTAGAAATATTTTGCAACTTTTTCAAACGCTGTTATCTTGAGAAAATTTCTTGTTAATATCTTTTAGAGCTTATTTTCATCAATTTTGGAATACGCTGTATGAGACAAAAAAATCGGACAAAACGACGAAATTTTAATTTTATGTTATAACATCGATTACTTTGTCGGAGAAAAAAGAGTAAAAGATCTTAAAGTTAGAAAACCAGAAAGATTATCCTCAAAGCTAGACAAAACTTCCCTTCGCTTACTCTCAAACCATTAACAATCATATATATCTGAATAGTACACTAAGTCAGCATAAGTAACCTCTGGAAAAGTGTGAAAAATTTATGCTCCCCTGCTAGTTCAGTAACTACATAGGAGCTTAAGGGTACGAGTGACTAATCACCCCTCTTAGTAGCTACTTCAATTTGTTTCTAACTTCAATTTTTTGGGAAATTTTTAAATAGTATATATAATCATCCAATTATTTAGATGACATAGGGTAAACCATTAAAAAAAATTCTGATCAGTTATATAGACAGCCATGTATATTTATATTATATGTTACGATATGTCAAGTTATGGATTTTATGTTACGCTAGCAATAGCCTATCTCAACTTTTTAAAATCTCACCTTCATGACTTTAAGTTAGATTTGCAAATTAACAAATCGGTCATTAACTTTAATTTTTTTTCTATTTGAAAAAGAGGTGTATAGGTTTTTATTGGTACAAAAACAAAAATATTAAACCTTTTGGTTATTCTATAACACAACTTTTTCACTATTTTGTTTTTGATACACTCTGTAGAGTACACCAGTCTGATCTGCAGACCTCACACACGCAAAGCTTAGTGTGCACCAGGAGCACCAGTATTCACGCCAGTTAAAATACTTGTTTTAATACTTTGTAACAATGCGATACCTTTTACTCCGGCAAAATCAAGTTTTTCCCTTTCTCGTTGGTTCTGACCTCGATTTTCAACCGGTCTTTCAGCTTATTGAGCCTTAAACATAATTTATTTTTTAAAAATATATAACAAAGTATCAACGTTTAAATAAAGCCCTATATGTGTACTTGCATTGTTTTTTTTAATTCAACTTCTGTCATAGAATGTTAGCCTTTTTTTGTACTAAATCATGCATTTTAACCTTTTTTTGTGAATTATTATAGATCTTTTTGTTTTCTTATTTTTTATTTAATATTATTAGATATATCAATTAATTTTAGTATTATTGTCATTATCAGTTATTATTTCTTATGACACATAATTTCCAAAAATAATAAATTCATGAATGTTCATAGCCAATAATTGCACTATTAATGGAAGCAAAAACTTTGTCAATTATCGTTTTATTGCCGTGCCCCAGGAATTCAATACTGATGAAATCAGCACAAAGAAGTCGGCTAATAAAACGTAATTTAAGCAGAATTTTACACGTTCACAAATGGGCTTTTCCAGAAAAAATTTGTTCATCCTATGTTGAGGATATGGACTTGCACAAAAAATACAATGACCCCCTGGATGTCCAAAAATAGTAATTCAACCCCCTGGATTTGTCCTATTTTGGTATTGAGGCTGGACATCTAATCCCCTGGAAATCCACTTTTCAGCGATACCCCCTGAACATCCACAAATTGTGACCAGTAAGACCTCCTGGACGTCCGATATCCTCAACATGGGGTATACAGTTTTTTTCTGGAAAAGCCCAATACTGTTCAACACTTTGTAGAACGGGGAGAGAGGGTACAGCTGCTTAACTTTTTTCAGAACTTCTTAAACGTATACGTTCAGATTTGGCCAAAATATCGCTATGCTTTTGAAGGCCTATAACTCGTGAATGCTTGAAAATCGCCCGGTTAACCTATATATTTTTTTTGATAGGCCGTAACATTAGCTTTCTTTTCGTAACAAACTTTACGAGTTTCTCGCTTCCCAGTGTCCAGAAATTCGACTTCGAAATTTTGACCATTTTCAAAAAGTTGACTGCGTTAAGCATCATTTTGTAAAAATGTTGGTTTAATATGATGAAGCCAGCAATATTGTGAGCATCTATATCACTATCTTAAGTTCTGCGACTTTGTGCAATGGTAAAACATGACAAAAAACTAATGATGCCATTTTTGTTTTTTGTCACGTGATCGGTTGATTACTTGCAGATTAGTCTGTATTTCAACTGGAGAAATATTAGCATTCAAAATTGACAAAAACTGCGCAAAAGTCGAATTTCATACGGTTTTTTGAGAGCTTTTAGATGGCATAAGTGGTATTTCCCAAAAACTAGCTTGAAAATTCATGTTTTGTAACCCTCTAGTCAAAACCCGAAACAAATGCCAAAAAACGCAATTTGAAGGTGAAAGCTGTAAGTTCCGGTCAGGGCCACCCCTAATATGGACCCTAAGGATGACAAAAATCCATGTTTGGCGATTTCCCCCGATGTGAGTAACAATTTTGGTCTAATGCTGGCCACGAAACATTTTTCACCCGACTGACACAGAACGGCGTCGCCGCTGGCTAGAATTTGGTCAGTATAGCCCAGGAGTTCAAAGAATTACCTTTTAAACGTTTCAGAAATTTCGGCACGTGTTTTCTAGAAGGAGATTTTCATAAAGGCTAACCTTTCAGATTCAACATCACAGCGTGGAAAACGTCCGAATACAGGTCCCGTATATTACCGTATACGGTAGAATTTCACGCTGTGATGACATAATTGACAGAATATTGACTGAAGATTGTTCAAATAAATTACACAACATTCTGTCCACCATGTCATAAAATGATGGATGTTGTGATGATGTGTTGGCTCTGTCAACCGGGCTTTTATAAGACTTTCCTGGACAAACAAAACGGCCAGAAAAAACAAACAACAAAAGCTAATTAGCAAAGTACACCGCATGTCCTCTTTTCAAAACTAAGTAATCGAGTATAGATGCTTACATAATTATTTTCCATTTGCTTGTTTGTGTTGGTAACTTCGATAATGATACCACAACTAGGCGATTCATTGAAGTTAATTACGACCATTTAAATGTTTGCCCAGAGTATTAATCACTTACAAAAGGCACATTGTTTTGGATGACCTCACGGTTATGATTAGCAGAGTAAAAACATTACTTCAAAGGAAAACCTCATGGAAAAAACTCTTGTGATTGAGCCTAAGGGCCTAATTATATGCCCGGCACCAGCTCGCTTTTGATATAACCCAGAGTTGTTTGACGAAGCAACTGTTACAGTAGGGTTGGGTTTATAAGAGATATCCCATCAAACGAGCCATCGCCCTGTCAGGAGTGGCTACCTCACTTGGCAAGTGGCTAGCTCACTGCAAGACCTCGCGTCCTCGTAATACATGGGTGATAGATGTTAAAGGTTCGAATCAGAGCTCTGTGCTCACCTGGCCTGGGTAATATAAATAATATAATAAACCCCATGTCATATAATCCAGCCATAACGGTAACGTTTTTCAGATACGGTCCAAGAGAACAACAATTTGTTGAAAGAAAGTTATGACAGACCTATGACACTTTTACATTCATTCACTACCTGAGAAAATTTTGTCATCCTTCTACCGCAAAACTACGAACAATGTTTTGGGAATCGTAACAATATATTGCATATGTTATTATGCTGAGTGTTATTATGTAATATTTTTTCATCCTCATTAATGTGTCTTCTTCACGTTTCAACTTTAACAAAAATTTTAGAATGAAATTATCCACTCGTAACTATATTTTAAGGTCTCATTACCTAGCAAATGCAAATTGTATTACGAATTACTGTATTAACTTTTCTAAATTTAGATCCAGTCATTTTAACATACACTTTTTAGAACTATGATATTCATATATACCCAGAGTAGTTTCTTCAAATCTATACGGAAACTGTTATCAATGGGTGTTTTGCTGTGAACATACAGAGGAGGCTTATTTGTGGAGCCATGGTTGAGTGGTTAACACGCTAGACCCTTAAACCGGACTCCCGCCTTCGACTCCCTTGCGAGGCTTTCGGTAGCGTAATTTACCACCCACTGTTATTTCTGCATGGTGCTCTGAGGTGTTTCCAGGAAGGCAAGACTCTCGTTTATAACACAGTTCATAAATAAATGAAAAGCCTAACCTGGGTAAATAATCAAATCACATCACGTCACATTGCGGATTAATT
>JAUBWS010065978.1:0-14622 GCA_032270445.1 Darlingtonia californica
ATATGCTGCTGTGGCGTGTGGTTTTAAGTCTAGCTGTGACTGTGCTGTTTGATGGGCCAAAATCTTCTTATGTCCCTCTGAAATGATGATGGAAAGATTTTTAAAAGAAAAACAGTTTTATGTAACTGCCATTATCAGGAAGTCGATATTACGTTGAATCGTTGAATCTTAGTTCCACTTGAACTTATTTGTATGGATTGATGGTTTGGAAAGTTGTGTATATGACATATACGTTGCAGGGGCGTATGCAGGATTTTTTTTAGGTAGGTCGGAATTTTCACCAGCATTGAACATCATTCTGCCGAACGTATTTAGAATTAACACCCATTTCAAACGCCCACCTTAAAGTGGAGTTTTAATAGCATTCACCTTGTTAATTATGTATTTTGACAATTTTTTGTCAAAATCTACCTAGGTCGTTTGACCTATTGAATCTTAGCTCCTCCTGAACTTATTTGTATGGATTGATGGTTCGGAAAGTTGTATATATGACATGTATGTTGAATCCTTGAATCTTAGCTCCTCTTGAAATTATTTGTATGGATTGATGGTCCGGAATGTTGTATATATGACATATACGTTGAATCGTTGAATCTTAGCTCCTCCTGAACTTATTTGTATGGATTGATGGTTCGGAAAGTTGTATATATGACATGTACGTGGGGCGGCGCACACTTGTTACCTTTTTTTGGTATACAGGGATATGCAATTACAAACCAAATAACATATACTGATATGACTGACAAGGCACCTATCAACCGACAAAAATGTAAAATATTCTGTGAGGTATGACAACTAGTCTATATTGGTAAACAGCTCCAGGCTTTTTGCCCTGTATATGGCAGGCTGGTCTATTGTCTATGTTAAAATTGTAAAATACAGAGTATACCGTAATTATTCTAATTCAACGCTTTTTATTTACGCGGGTGAGCAAAAATGGCCAAAATCTTGTAATTAAGCGCCTCCAATTATTAACGCGGATCGAAAATTTTGCGCATTCCATTTGCCTCTAATATAACGCGGATCGTTAGTATTATAATTAATCGCCTCCAATTAATAATACGGATCGAAAATTTTGCGCATTTCATTTGCCTCTAATATAACGCGGATTGGAAATTAAAAAAAAAAGTCATTTTATTTTTTTTCCACGGATAAATCTATTTGCCTGTAATTATGAACGCGGATTTGTGGTGTTTAAAATTTGGTATTTTTATGCCTCCAATTATTTTCGCGAGCCGTCAAAATAATTATTTTTACCGCATAACCATCTATTCTATGAACTATACCAGTAATTTGATGCATTGATTGATTGGCGTGATTGAAAGAAAAGATTTATTGGAAAGTTTTACGGGCATATTGAAAATTAATTTGATCAATCAACGTATTGAATGTACCTGGTCATTGGCAGAGACCTTGGGAAACAATTTGTTCTTTGAAAACTCCGAACAATCCTTTATTTTACTTAACTTTGTCTTATTATTATATTTACACAATTTGTTTTACTTTGTGAAATGTTGTCTTTTAAGTCTGCCTTATCCCTGCCTCCCTATGCAAAATGCTTCCTGATGAATTAGCAGAAAAAAACATTTAATTGCTTCTCTTTTTAAAAAATAGCATTTTGCATAGTTTCAGCTATTTTGAACTAGACTTTAGATTTGTTTTAAGAATGGTTGATGAGTGCCGAGTTACATTGAATTCAAATTTTGTTGAATCTACACTTTTTAACCTGATATATAAAGTGAACAACAAATTGTCGATAAACTTGAAAGCATTATTTATATATATAGGGCAAAATCAGCAAAAAATAGCGATAATTACCTGTAAACTTTTGGTCATAAATTTGCATTGAAGAAAGATTTTTAAGACTTCTCTTCATATTTGAAATTGCAAAATATTCAGGTTTACATCGTGAAAGTTTGAAAGTACTGCTTCATCAGACCGGACCGGTCTGTAAAATACAAATTCATGATACTCAAGATCTCAAGAACCAGAAAAGATATCAACTTGAAATTTTGACCAGTAATAGTTCTTAACAAAAAAAAATGCCAAAAACGCCCCATAGTGAAGGAAATAATGGTCCATTTGACTTGACATTTTGTCCAGATCCTACCATCAAGATTTATTACTGATAAAATTTTCAAGACTAAATCTTTACTGGTTCTCTAGTTCTCTAATGCCTAAATTTGTATATTACAGACCGGTCTGTAAAACACACTGAAGCTGTGAAAACTGAACAAAAATGTTAAAAATCACAAAGGCTTACCAAAAGTGACATTTTAGTCCAAATTTGAAGCTTGTAGACCAATTTGGTCTGTAAAATACACACCTGTGATAGGTGGTCAAAAAAATTATGTCACATATCTCAGTTTTATTTATGCCAAATGACTTTCGAAGTTGTAAAGCCATAGCCCTTCTACTAGAATTTAAAAATTCCAAATACCAAAAATGAGTCACTCTATGATGACGTCATAACACGTAATGCAGTCATAGTATGATGACAAAATTCTGAAAAAGATGACAATTAAGATTTATTACACACTAGCTAAATTCCATTTAAAAATATTGACTGGTTCAATAGCTATACAACCCCTAAATGCTCGAAGGATTAAAAAGCTTTTTTAATTTTGGTGCCAGCTATTTTGAAATAGATATTCTCTAAAAAATTACCTGGCAGTAGTCATAGCTCCGACCCACGTCATTGCAGTTCAAAAGCACACGTTTGAGACCTTTTATTCAGCAATGTGTTAGGATTGTAAGTATAGCGTGATGTAAGTTTGTCCGGATGGCATATTTGATATACAGTGTGTATCTATAAAAAAAAGTGTATATAATGTTGCGAATTTTACATCAGTAGAAAATTATTTTCATGCTCTTTTCAAAAATATAACTTTTGGAAATATTTGAATTTATCTTGGAGAGTCATAACGGAAAAACCTCGGGATTTTTGTCATTACATTCTAAAAAGTCAATTAAGGCACTTTACAAATGAAGGCATTTTCAAAACACATCGTCATATTGCGGAAGAAGTAGTGTAAACGTCTCCAAGTCCAACGTTTTAAAAATTGGAATTTTTGGCTTAAAGAAAACTCTGGATTGGTTCCTCAACACTCTATAATTCTTTCCCTTTTAGAAAGTGCTTGGGATCACTTTCTTGAACACATTCTCATAGCTCTAATATTTGAAGTAGAAGTGCTGACATCAGCAAAAACAATTTGCATTTATTTCACCGTTAAATTCTTCTATCTAAACTTCATATAATAAATGATCCCATTTTTCTCATCTCGTGTCAATCGAGCAGGACGTTTAGCGAACCAGACATACTGGGTCCAAAATGAAAACCACAAATAATGTCTTTGACAAACGGAGATAAAGCAGGGGAAGTAAACGCTTGCTGTTAAACTACTATCAACTTAAAGTTGTGAGCTTGCTGTTTGTGCTTCTTGAAAGTTTGACCAACGTATAATTTATGAATGATACATTTAAACATAGAAACAAAAAACAGTTAAGTATAGATTGAAGTAGATTTCCTGGTTACCTTTAAAGTGGAATTTATTGCGCTTTTAAGACTTTAACTCTTTCTGGTACTTTCTGGGAAGAGGGCATGGTCCTTGCTCATAGGTTACGTCATAAATATCAAATTCTAAAATTCGACTAACATTGAAACACCGGTGCCTGCTAGCGAAATTTAACCATTCAGTATAATTTCATCTAAATCTAAAATGTTTCATTATCCCAACGCACAGTAACGGAATTCTTCAGTAAACAGGCTTCAAGTTTATATTTCATTCAATTTATTCTTTTTCTACAATAATTTTACAAAAGAAACAGAAACATATAAAAATATATTGCAACGTGATTATTCAAAAAAAATCAAAACATTTTATCACTGAAAATTAAAAAAACTAATCAAATGTTTCATAATAAATGGTTTTGAACGTGCTTTAAAATTCGAGCTAGTTACAATATATGATATTCTGTTGAAAAAAATTCATTTTACAATAAGATGATTTTTTTTGGAAAAAAATTAAATTTTCAGAAAGCTTTGGCCGTAACAGTTTACGTCAATAATAAGAAGTTTTCCGAAAAGAAATTAAGCATAGTTTTTGTTTTTTTTATTCATTATGACAATAAATTCATCTAAACAATAAATGGAAGAACGGAAGATATATATTTTTGAAATTGTCATGGTAGGATGCTACACACATCATTTCTTTTTTCCGTGTCCGTGTTTTTTTCCATGTCCGTGTCCATGTCCGGATTGTGAATCACTTTCGGGTGTGCCATTGAGATAGTCGGCATCGAAATAGATCTTTGCATCTGCATTTGAAATTAACAAGGATGTTACACATTCTGCATATTGACGACCTCTGTATTCACCTGTGTATGCTTTCTGGAATAGCGGATCGATTATCTTGCCATCAACGACAAGCGGTTCACCGTCAACTTCAGGTAAGGTAACAACACAACCAAGGTCCAACAATTCATGTTGAACAGAGTGTGGCAAAGAATCCAGTTTCAAAACCTAAAAATGGATGGATAATTTTGTTATGGTCCGAAAAATTATTGCGTGAATTAAATAACCACCCTCTAGGTAAAATTTCAACTTAATATTAGTCTTAAAAGTTTGCCTTATAAGCTTTAAGCTAAAGCAACGATTGTGAAAAACCAAAGTTTGAGATTTTAACATATTTAGATATCTAAAACAATAGAGGTATACAGACAGGTTGTATTAAAAAAAAGTATATTGAAAAAATAAAGTTGTTTTATAAAGTAACCAAAAGGCTAAATCTTTAAGTTTTAGTACCAATAAAAAACTACACCTCCTTTTCAAATACTCTTATTCAGATTTGCGAATTAACAAATCGGTATTTAACTTTAATTTGTTTATTATTTAAGAAGGAAATGTGTAACTTTTTGATTTTTTATACACCCTGTAGTATATGCGAACACAGCAAGTTAAAGTTAATTCACATCGAAGATGAAAAATTAACACATACTTGATGATAATCGTTTTGTTTAGTGATGATGTGTGATAAGAATGCTTCTTGTTTGTCACCAAACATGAAATATTGTTGCTTTTCATTGTAAGAAACTGTTTCTGGAGTTTCAAAATGTCTGTAAGCCCATACTTCATCGATCTTGATCTTCACGGCTGAAACGAGCGTTGACTCTAGGTAGGATAAAATTCTGGGTTTATAGATGACTGAAATGAAATGGTCGTAGACATTCAGAAATGAAGGTAGCTTGACATAGCATGCTCAGTAAAATTTGTCAAAGCTAAATCTAGAAAATATCAAGACATGGAAAGAAGATGCTGTCAATTAGTAAGAATATCCCCTGAAAAATTCTTCGAAAATGGATAGGCACACATAGCATTTAATGCACATAGCGCCTTCTGAAACCGTCATGTGCCAATTCCCACCTTACTTGAAGTGGCTGAAGAATTTAAAATTAAAGCTCCCTTATCCATGCAACAGGGAGCAGGCACCGGGCAGCAAAAAGACTTGTCATCAAATTTAAAATGTAGAAATATTCAGGATTTGCAGATTGACGTATGTAGTATTTGAAAGACCTTTCGCATGTTTTAAATTTTACCTAGACAGGACAAGACCGTCATTTTAACGTCTTGTACTATCAAGGCAATTATAATTGTCTTGCCGTTCTTCAGAATTTTCATTAAATTTCATTATCTTATTACATATTCAAATTTGATAACAGCTTGCATACCTCTACAAGCCCTGACAAATTAACGGGAAAATTTTGAAATAACAATACATACGATCTTCTAAGATTGTAACCATTTTCATGTCTCTTTCTGTATCTGCATTATTCTTTAGGAAATCAAAGAGTTTCACTTTAGACGTTGTTTCCAAGAACACAGGTCCTGTGGCTTTGTCCTGTTCTTCTCTAAATATTAAATAATGTTTCGAAATACCGTTTAAGTAAGTTTTTAAGTAAGTAAATTTCCAAGGCATGAGAGGTTAGGTAGCTAATACATGATTAAGATCCAAAAAGGGCAAAAGATACTCTCCGTTTCTTAGCTGCTGGTTTTAGTGTTTAGAAGGGAAAAGGTTGAATAACGTTTATAGAGGTATATCAATAATTTAACCTACTTGAAAGCTGCTCGTGATTCTTCCGATACAACGATCCTAAACACAGACTGGTATTGTGATTGTTTCTTGGTGAATGTTGGACGGAAATCAAGGAAGACTTTTCCATCTTCACGTATCTTGTTGACCACAAGAAACGATTGATAATCTAATGGATCACCATAGCCCGGATATTTCGTTGTATCAAGCTGTAAAAGAAATTTAATTCTGTTGGAAAAAATTACTCCGATGCTTAAAATATACAGTAGTCTTATGATCAAATAATTCACACATCTGAAATAAAACACATTTAAAATAAGTCTTTAGTCCTGTAGCTTTGTTACTAATGATGATCACGACTTTAAGTACAAATACATTTGTCCACTGTGTAAGTTTCTCAATCAAGCGTCAACAAAGAGAGCTTAAGTTCACATGTACCGCGAGCCAATGGAGTCTGGTGTGGTAGTGTGGTAGTGTGATGGTGCAGTTAGGTATACTACTCCTACCGTGCAAGAAATGGCAAGTTCAATCACCTTTGTCAAGTCAAGTTGTTCTGAATATCCTTATGTATAGCTGGTCTTACTTAAACCGTTACTCGAGAGATTCGCTGGTCTTACGCGAATTCGATGTGACAGATGTCTGTCTGTGGACCATCCTTAAGACGCTCAATCAGTCTTCAAACGGGTCTGAGTAAGTGAGGCCATCCACAATAACTAGCCGTCTCGAGAGAACCCAAGAATAAAAGTAATAGTTCAAAACGATTGAATGGGATATCATTGCCGTATAGAGTCGTGTTTTTTTGAGTGGGCAAAAATCGGGATTTTCATCAGCCTAACTAAATCAACAATAAAATGACGATGGTAATTATTGATAGTTTGACTGAAAAGGTTTTAAAAAGGAAAAATCAGTCTTTTTAATGATGAAATTTAGACTTTTACACTGTAGTTAAAATGTAGTTATTGAGTAATGTCAGCTCAAAGTAAGGAGGAATTTATGATGAGTTTTGTCCTTTGTCATCTCGATTGTAAGAACTTTAAAAATATTTTTACTAAATCAAACTTTGAGGAATGAAGGATCAAGGCTCAAGTCATCATGAGCTCAAGTAAAATTTGAAATTTTTAGAGTCCTTCATGGTATATTTAGTCAATTGGCAACTCTAA
Organism: Darlingtonia californica; assembly: GCA_032270445.1. Classification (NCBI taxonomy): domain Eukaryota; kingdom Viridiplantae; phylum Streptophyta; class Magnoliopsida; order Ericales; family Sarraceniaceae; genus Darlingtonia; species Darlingtonia californica. The sequence goes on from JAUBWS010065978.1 coordinate 7,250, forward strand.
ATAAAAAACATTTTTGAGGTTATGTTGATGTACTCATAAAGTTTTGAGTTTTTATCAAGTGTAAGCTAAAACGAGTATACATGTCTTTCTTACACAATTTTTTATATTCGTTATTAAAAGGTTACTTTGCAAGATGTGGTCTTTTGAAAAAAGGTTGTTCAAAATGACTAATAAAAAACGTTATCTCAATTTTAGGAAGTTCAAAAACATTTTTTTGCAATAAAACTTGGAGAGTGAATTATTAAGGCATTTCATCAATAAAAACAAACAAATTCGGAGTATTTAATGATATTTTTAGTCATTTTTGGAACTAAGGTTATCTTTTACGTTAACTCATATTACGAGTTCTCACAAAATTTTGAGAAGTCATTGAACATACATTAAATATGTGCAAACAAATTCTGTATATATTTTTGTTTTCATTATTGGAAGCAGATTTTGCTAGAAATGGTCGATTGCACACTCTATATTGGTATAATTTTACTCCTTGCAGATTTTAAACAATTCTTAGTCATTATTAAACAGCTTGAAAGGTTGATTGAGGTATAAAACAAAAAAAATGAGTACTTATTCAGAAAATGATTTTATCATCCGTCACTTAGAATTCTAAGAATTTTATTTTACAGACTATATTTATGCATTATAAGGGTCATTTTCTGAAATTCTTTAGGCTGTTTTCAAAATTTAATCGCGAATTATACATTTTTACGAAATTTTCAGGAAAAATTTGCCCACTCAAAAAAAAATGTGTCCATAGGAATTGCGAAAAGACTGCCTGATGCACAAAATTTGCTATACCTTTTAACAAATTTCCTTATTTTGCAAATACAATAGGTCACTTAACCAGCTTAGGTTCAATCAGCATTAATGTCAACTTACTGCACCAATACAATTCAACACGGTATATCTGAATATTTCACCAATTTTTGTAACATAGCCTTCACTTGCTTGATACGGTTCCATGCATGTATTTCTTAAGAATCCCATAGAATCTTCATTGTCAATTGGTAAGCCTAATCTTGTTTTCAATTGTTGCAATGCTGCACCATAGTTCTTCAAAGCAAATTGCGATGTGGTGAGGAACATTAATACACGTTTTGTATCTTCACCAACGCTGGCTGAAAAAAATTGACAAATGTATGGAATAATTTCGAGAATTTAGCTGCCTTCTGAAACTTACAACCAATACCCGTGAAATTTTCTTCCCCGTAAAAGATTCGCAAAGCTAGCCCTGTAACAGACCCGAAAAAAATCTCTGAAACTTCAAGATCATGCGACCTTTCATAAGTCTTAGTCAGGAGATAAGTTTATTTCGTTGCATTGACCGTAGACTCGCTAGCCAGTCCTTTTTCTGAAAAGGCCGAAAAATGGGAAATTAATCCGAAACGGGTAAATCGGATGTCAGTGCCGTACAGGAATTGCGAGGAAGGATATTAATTCCACCCGAGGTACCGTACAAACAGTCCATCGCCGGGCCTTTTTCAGTAAACACCTCTATTTAGTGACTTATTATCAATATAAATGATAGTCTAGTTAGCTAGTCTCTTAAATGTTGCTGATGGTTTCATCATAATTGGTACAATACACAAATTAAACTATTTTTGCAATTTCGGAGCAACTGATATTGTGATATTTTAGATGAACTTACAAGTGAGTTCGTTAAAGATCAGCTTTTGAAGATCATTGACCAAGTTGACATCTTCTTGTGGTTTCCCTGTTGCATCTGTACAATTGATAACGAATGTATTGATCAAAGCATCTGGTCCAATAATTTTCAAAAAGTCCATCTCTTTGTGTTTATTCTGAAAGAAAAGGTAAAGATGTTGAAAAGATCATTAATGATAATAAAAAAGAGCCTTGAGAAACATCAATATACAACAACATAAAGTACAACAGCCACAAGTTTCTTTACTGATTTTAATTCGTTTGAACACCTTGTGATGTTTTGTTTAGTTGACAAAGCGTTAAAGCTTACCAAATATAAGACCTCGTTTGCCTTTCCTAAGATGTGGTCTAAGATGAAGGTGCGAGCATCATCTTCAGTTTCGAAAGTGAAACCATCATCTTTTAAACCTTGAAGATCAGGTGCAATGAAGTTGACACAAATAAATGGGTCAGATGCCTTGGCAACCGTTTCCCATAAACAGTAAAAGAGTTTGGATCCAAGTTGACATTGACCGAGGATACGGCCATATCCGTTCTTATCCAACCCGATGACCTGAAATGTAAAAAAAGAATGAAAAGCAAAGAGATATTAAATCAAACCATGAACACGAAATTTAGCATCATTCAACACCTTTGACTAGCCTAGACGAGAAAGACGAAACTTTGAAAAAATATAGGCAACCAAAGCATTTTTAGTTGTACGGGAAACTTGTGAAGATATCTTTCAAAAATGTGTCAAAGCTATGTTAATGAATGAAGTACATGTTCATATTGTCCCTGCACAAGCAATTGCATTATTCATTTAAGGACGTTTGAGGCATAGACGATAAAGAAAATTGGGAGTAAAAATAAAACATACCCTGTGTGACAGAAGAACTCCACAAGCAGCCGCACCAGGTTTCGATCCTTCAAGTCCGTATATACCAACATTCAAATCATTTGCATCATGGAATACTTCTGGAGCAGCAAGCGTGATGAAGCCTTTCATTGTACCATTACGATACAACAATGCTCCTGCAGGATATGGGCAGAATCCAGCTTTGTGTGGATCGATCGTGACTATAATGATTACAAAAGATAATATTTTGTTATGATGTTCCTTGATATACTTGAAAGCCTTTATCAGAGAAATTTTTAAGTTGCAACTCTCTAGTTAAGATACGATGGACCTCAAATTTTGACATTTATTATTTTTCTTTTGAAAAGGAACACTTTAGGCAGAGTTTGTGTACCAAAACAATTTGCTTGACAAATGGATGTAGTAAAATTGTACCTGTATCTGCGAATTTCAATGCTTTGTATTGAGTTTCAACAAATGAAGATAATGGAATAGTTGGCACAAAATCTTGAGCAGCTAACTTGTTAGAATAAACTTCGCTGGAGGTATCAGAATCTTCACCATGTGTCATGCAGTTAAGATAACCACCCCATGCACTGTCAGCATGAACTGAGAATGTTAACCCCTTCAGAGAAAGTAAACAATAGATATATAAATCATTAAATATAGATTTACCGACTTACTAAACATACAATATTCATTACTTTTCCTTTAGATAGAAAAACCTAATTTAACAAGTTTATTTTCCAAGTCTCTAGAAATTGTGATGTTGTTTACACTCGATAAATGGGACACTGAAGGAACAAAGCAAAAATATACAGGGAATGAATAGAAAATGTCCCACTTAGCGACTGTCCTAGTTATCCAAAATGATTTGTGTGAAATATGCTCTGAAAGGGTTGAAAGTGAAAGTCCCACTTAGCGAATGTTAGTATAGCGTTTAGTATGGAGTCCCACTCATCCAGGGTCCCACTTCTCGAGAGTCTATTGTAGTATTTAAGAAATGCTGAAAAATTCGTTTAAAAATCGAAATTTTTCAAAAAATGTTTCTTTACAATAATAGATCAATTTAACTTGGGGGCAAATAAAAACAAAGGCATTTGAAAATAAACTTCCGAAAAAATTTTTTACGTGCGAGCGAACAAGGTAAGCGAAGTGCGTCTCCCTATCCAAAACGTACGCGTATAAATTTACACAAATTACATATATAGTCCTCGTCAATACATTTTAAGACGCTTTTTGGGTAAATATTTTTCGCAGTGCAAATTTACATTTTTATCTTACTTTACGCCAGAAGGCTGGAAACCCAAACTCGCCCGCTAGGAAGCTTCCTTATTGCTTAGGCTGGGCAGAGAGCTTTATTACGTAAATGAGCCGGTAAAACATAAACAAAATAGCCGTAGAAAACTAACTTGTAGAAAATTCTAGTCAGAAAACAATGGTACGTTGATGCATTTTTATCATTTAGATATTCTGTAATGAAGTAAAGAAGTTGGGCTGACAGGGTTAATTTATCTGAGGGCGTGGTTTCCTTAGCTTAAAACAGCCCAACTTAGTTTTTGTTTGTCCGATGATAGTCAGCAATGAAAATTGAAAAGGCTCAATGAAATGCTTGACAATACCTTGTTATTAGGGAACAAAAGAAGAATACATAGAAAAGCTATTCGTCATTTTCCAGTCATGACATAACAAACATTGTTTTTCTTTGTGTTCAAACATTCACATACGTTTGAGCGTTCTAACGTTCGAAACATCGCATAAAGGTCTGTGTACACTATCCGATAAACAATATTTTTCATTTATTTTTATTTATTTTTCAATTTTCAGGCGCCTCAAAATAAGTAATCTTATACGGTAAGCTTAGATAGTAATTAATGTATACAGGGGAAATTTGGCTAAGATGAAGTAATTTTACCCGTGGGATTTATCGCGACTTGCTTGTACAAGGAAGAAAAATTCGCGGTTAAAAAAGCCATAAAACCTTTCTATTTTTTAGACCAAAGCAAAATTTTTTGATTTCGTGGGAATTACTTTTTGCTTACTTACTTTGATCTATTTTTATCTAATTTTCTCGATTCTCTCACAGTTGGGAAATGAATTTTTGCACAATTGTCCACAAAAAACTAATTTCTCGATTTTTCTTAGAAACCGCGAAAGTTTCTTACAACAAAGTATTGGGTCTAGGCTACTCTTGAGTAGTGCCCGGAAGTTGCTTGGGAAAATATCGGTCCAACATATTTTTCTGGCACACATAGTGCGGACGGAACTATGTTACTTCCACGCGCAACCCTTTCTATATTGATTTGAACTTAATAAAAAGTCTACCTGAGAGGCATAAATGCTTTTCAAATTGATAATACTTTGGATATCATCAACGGCACTTTCTTCTGTCGAACCGATAACTGCAACAACCATCAAAATAGCAATTTTGTGTTCGACAGCATAATCAAGTTCTTTTTTCAGCTCTGAAAATTAAAACAAATGAAAGTGAAGTGTCATATAGAAAGTGTCATACCTGGAAGAGAAAGGGCAGCATGTTACACAAGAAAACACTTCAACATGCTTCCCAAGTTTTCCTTAATCAAAAACTACTTGTATTTGTTTGTATTTTTGACAGGCTCAACATGACATTGACAACCATGACATTCATCACTTTTAGATGCGCAATCTGAAGATACCGATCGTCGTCGTTGCTCGAAGATCACACGAAAAACATTCATTAAGTCGTAGCCAATTGGTTAAGACCACTTGAAGCGTAAACCGACTTGGGAGGCTTTGGTAGTGAAATTTGCCAATCACTATCAATTTTGCATGGTACCCTGAGGTGTTTCGATGGATGCTGAACCCTCATTGATAGCAGTTCATGAAGAACTAAAGAGTTTAACTTGCGTAACAACATAACATTATACATACCATCAATATCTTGTCGTGCTTTACCAGTAACGTGTATTGGAATTACATGCTTGTCACCGATCCCCAAGATGGTGGCACTTTTTGGCCATGAATAGTGGTTTGTTCCTGGAGACAAAACTCTTGGATAGGTCCTGACTGAGGGGTCAACTTCACTGGGTTCCCCAATACCATGTCTTCTGTAAAATTCTGGTAACCCAATTTGAACTATAGAATGCGACTATAAAAGAGAGCATGGCGTTAGGTTAAAAACAAAACTTATAAATAGAAGGGCTGAAAACGAAAAGGGAGTAATACTTGAGATCCTCTGTAATTCAAAAAACATGGTCGAGTTGGGAGAGTTGAGTTAAAGTAAAAATTTTACCCTAAATATTAATTGAAGGGAATATAAATGACAAACGTTCGCACTGAAAAGAATTAGGTTATGGGCTTGAATCAACGAAAACCGTACGCCTTTTCCTGGAGGTAGGCCGTTGATGAGAAAACAGTATATTGTCGATAAATAGAACATTGAAGGGACCATTCAAAAATATACAGGAAAATATGTCCCAGTTATTCGAATTTTTTTGTATAAAATATGCTCTGAAGGGACCAGAACTAGTAGCCCCAATTAGGGAATGTTGTTATAGGGATTTGTATGAAGTCCTATTAATCCAGGGTCCCACCTATCCAGGGTCCCACATATCAAGAGTCTAATACTTTGGATATCATCAACAGCACTTTCTTCATATAAAGAGGGCAGTTTGAATTGAATGGACCAAGTGAATTAGTTTCAAAGGTAGAGAGTTTAAATTGTTTGAATTTTTGGTAAGTCAAGTTATGAAGTCTATTACTGCAGGTGTCTACCTCTTTGAGTAACACATACTAACCTCCAATGCCTCGTCCATTCTTTTTTTAACATCATCTTTACTAGTTCCCGAGTTTTGGGAAATATAGGCAACAACGTTATCAGTAAGAGAACATGTCACATCAATTTCCAAATTCATCAGATCCCATGTTGAGCACGTTTTCAATGGTAATATTTGCCCTTGCCCTGGTACATATACAGGAGTGTCGCCACCAACTAAATCATGAGAAAATAATACATTGATAAAGCTAGAAAATACCAAATTAAACAATTAAACTTGTGCGTGAAGAATTAATCCGTTTTTCTAAAGCAAAATAACTGACATTGTTGAATATTTTATGATACAGTCAAAAGGCACCATTTGACAACACATACACAAAACATTTTCGCAGGAAGAAACACCGTATTTTATCAACGAGGTAAAAATGAATGGAGTAACAAATAATGAAATTTTTATGATTGCCTCTTTTCAAACTGCTTTTATTAGCAGCTAATCATAGGTTATTAAAATATAAGGCCGTTTCTCAAAATAAGGTCTGTTTTACACTTCAAATTGTAGAAAGGGACTTGATATTTAATACCGCCTATTTTGAGAGACTTCAAATGCTATCTACCTCATGGCGCGAAACTAAATTTTAAAAAGTAGATAAGCCATTTATCGAGCTTTTAATGGGAAATTTCATACTGCGATAACTGTCGGAATTGTATATTCTCTGCCCTAAATCCAATATATTGAGGGTATATTTCGCCAATCGAATGAACATACTCTTGCCTATATTCTTGCGAAGTTTAAAATCATGCACATAATTAATTAAATTCAATAGAGTGATGCGCGATCCATCATGCACATAATGAACATAAACAATGGATTTGTCATCTTAATTCATTAATTTATAGCTCCCTTGGGAGAGTAAAAGTTAGTGCGGAAGAGCCTTGTTTTGAATAGGATGTGACTACATTTATACCTCGTTGATTTCATATTGCATTTATTGGTTGTATATGTTTATTTTGCATTGGAATTCCAGGGAAATATTTCATTTGAAAAGATACTAAATAATGCTAGGTTATTATCCGTTGCTCTAGTATTTAATACAATGTACAGGCACTACGCGT
>JAUBWS010066000.1:0-14621 GCA_032270445.1 Darlingtonia californica
GATTTCGACTAAAAAGTTAAGAATATCCATCATGAAACGAAAAAACACCATTCTTATAAAAAGAAAAGCGTGTATTTGAATTCATTTTTATTTTTCAGGATTTTATATGTTTAGATAACAATCTAGCTTGAGTTTTTATCGTTTGTATCCCTTTTTTTCTAGCATACGTTTTTATGAAAAAAGTCATCATGGTTATAGCTGCTGTGGGTTCAAGGTCACAATGATGCAAGGTCACATTTCAAATGCTTCTGGTACTTCTGCGTTGACTAAACGCAATCAACCGTTTCAAATGGATTCATTTTATCTAGGGAATATTTTTACATAGTTTATGAATCAGTTTTGTTTCTTGATCGGAATAGCACAATTTTCCGAACAACATAAATTATTGATTTTTCCGTTCAACATTTGAATAATAAAAAGCAGTTACAGATAGATTGACACTTTAATGATTTCAATAGTAAATCTGCATTGAGAACCTAGTCTAAATAAGTTATTGTCACCAATAGATATTCACACTCCTCAATCAAGCATTTCTAAAAACAAACTATATAGAATATACTAAAACCCAGTCCATTCATAAGCATACATTATATACAAACTTCAGATTTAGCTCATATCAAAATTTATAGATCTGCACATCATTTGACATGAAACATATTCAACATAATGACTCCAGTAATGTCCAAAGAATAAAAAAAAGACTAAAGAAGATTTAATGATTCATTAAAACATATTCCGAACATTTTGTTACGTTTTTAGAGCAAGCCTTCCTTCTCTTTGCAGAGAATGTTATGCAGATGAAATGAAGTTTATCGCAGTTTGGATCTATCTGTTATCACTTGCCCAGCTAAGATTGCTAAATCTTATCAGTTCACCAATAATTGACGATGAAGCCATTTTCAATCTGTATGGTAATGATCAATCCATCTCAGAAAGTCCATATCGACAATCCAGTGTGATATTTGAAAACCAATGTTTGGCACAATGTATGTACGAATATTGCTGTTTATCTTTTGAAATTGTCAGAAAGAAGGCTGACGAATTTGAGTGCAGTTTATTCAATGTCTCCTACCAGCTTACAAAGGGCCTTATACAGAAGAATAGTGCAAAGTATTATTCAAAATTCTTTTATCCAAAAGATTGTGCATCTTGGTACAAAGCAGGCAAAAGGAAAACTGGTGTTTATGATACTTGGTATCTTGGAAAATACTTACAGGTGTTTTGTAACATGGAAGAAGATGGGGGAGGGTGGATGGTATTTCAGCGACGATTTGATGGCAGTGTCAGCTTTGATCGAACATGGGATCAATACAAAAATGGATTTGGAAAAATTGATGGAGAATTTTGGCTTGGCAACAAATGGTTACATCTGATTACCAATTCACAATATGAGAATTACGATCTTTTTGCTGTAGTCGAATCATTTGAAGGCATAACAAAAAGAAAGAAGTTTCACGGTTTCAAAATCGGTTCGGAGGAAGAAAAGTTCAAGTTTGATTATGAAAGTGTAAGCGAGGGTTATGCTACAGAAAGATTATTTGAATATGCTAAAAATAATCTGTTTTCTACAAAAGATCGCGACAACGATGGTCAACAATATGGAGATTGCGCCAAAGTCTTCAATGGAGGATGGTGGTATAGGTCATGTCATGTGGATCTGATGAATGGAGTGTATCCAGAAACAAGTGATGGATCAACAGAAAAATATCGTGGCATACATTGGCGCGAATGGAATACTGCTGCTACTGACAGTATTTCTATATCAAGGAAAAAATCTTGATGATAAGACCATCAAACTTTAAATCCCGGATGAACTGATATTTCTATAAAGCTTCTTCCTAGATTTTAACTGCCTTTGTCATTGCCCTGGCCTTGAAAGGGAGCGATTGAAAATCAGTTAATCAAAGTTATGATTAATAAAAAATTGAAATCTCAAATTTTTTTCTCTGGAAATTAGAAGAGAGTTGTGGTGTGGGATGGTCGTCATGTTTATCAAACGCAATACAGTAATCATAAATATTCTTAAAAAGAATTTCTAATTAGAAAATTTCAGTAATATGTACAGTATTTACAAAATAATGCTATCAGTGTATATCCTGCTAGTATTTGAAATAAAATAACTAAATAAAAGCATCAAAGATGATTGTATATAAAAGTTTATTAGTGGAGAATTAAAAGTACAAAGCAAATTTTTTTTTTTTAATGTTCCTTAGAAGGTAGAACCAAAGTTATGCGGTGAGAGATAGGACTGGGTGCTATATTCTATGAAACACTCTAAAAATTGATGATAAAGAAATTAACTCTTAGCAATCAAGATTTAAACTTTTATTATCATTATTGAATATTTACCCAAGATAAAAAATTCAGTAATATGTACAATATTTACAAAATACTTATAAAATAATGCTATCAGTGTTTGTCCTGCTAAAATTAAAAATAAAATGACTAAACAAAAGCATCAAAGAGGATTGTATATAAAAGTTTAATAGTGGAGAATTAAAAGTAAAAAAAGATGATATTTTACCCTACAAGGGTTGGGCTTTTTCTTTATAACTATAGTTACGTCATAGTGACGTCATCATGTCAAATTATTTGGAACTTCGTCAAATTGTTTCAAATTCATATGTAAGTACTAATATACTAATGAAAAACCTTCAAATTCTTAATGTATATCAACTGAACATATTTCAAACTCTTAATTTCATGTTTAAATTGAAAAATGAGATGAATCCAAAAGTTTTCAAGACAAAATTCTCCGTCATAAACCATAGATACCCCACTAGATATTCTAAATCTAACTTCACCATACCAAGGACAACTTCACGAAAAACAGACTTCAGTATTACATGCCGTGGGCCATGCCTATGGAACAGCATACCTAATCAAGACATGAAGAACCTTAACCTGACTGCTCTTTTCCAAACTCGCCTAAAACGTCAACTTCTCAATGAAAGTAACGAAACTGACTTCTTCTAGAAATTTTAAGCAAATGTTTTTCTCCTGTGAGAAAATACATTACATCTATCCATCTACTTTCATTCGTATTTTTGTATATATATATTTTCAATTAAAATTTAATCTCTACTCCTAATGTATATATTTTATATAAAACTTAGTACTCATCTTCTTATGTTTTTCATATATACATTATAATAATCCCATTAATATTATCATACATTTTGTAAATATGCAGACGAACATGCTCAACTAGGGGCTAGGTGATAAGGCCACGCCTTCTTCAGCTCCTGTCGCAATTCCTAGATATTGTAATTTGAAAATGTATATTGTACGACGAAATATAGATACATACAAGTTGACTGACATAATATGAAAACATTTGAAGTTCTCATTAAAAAGTTATTTGACAATACAGTGTAGCTATTTGGAGGTAAAAAAAATAGATAGCATTTTTGTTATTAAATGATACGTTCAGATTGTTATTTTTCAGTTTTTGACGTGTTCCAAACAGCATACATTCGGTTTTTCTCATTTTAAAATTTGGTTTTAATTGATTTTGATTCAGCCAGCTAGATATGTACGAGCGATCTTCATTGAGATATTCTTCAATTTGTTTTTTTTTCTTTGATGAGAAAAATATCGCCGTGTCGTCAGCGTACGTTAATGTTTTATAATTCTTAACACATTCGTGAATGCCATTGATATGTATCAGGAACAGAAGCCAGAAGCAGAGATCCCTGAGGTACACCACAGTACACTGGTTCTGCTTGGGATAATTGGTCGTCAAATTAAACATGCTGCATTCTTCCGAAGAGGTAGTTGGTAATTCATTTATCTGTTTATTCTTTTTTTAATGTTGGTAACTAAAATAGTACAGCGACTAATCAAATCCAATCAAATATACAAAAATATCAAAAATATAAGATAATTACTGGCAATGCAATCATATGCAATAGATATTTAGGTCATTTATGCCACAGTTAAACTTAGTAAGGCTCTTCTCTACTTTCACATGTTTTGGAAGGTAATTCCAAGCAAAGCGCTGCTCGAAAATCAAAAGAATTAATTGCACGGGTGGTACATGCCCTTGAAACTATAAGAGAAGAACCATGTCTAAGGTTATATGTAGACTTTTTAGGTGTAAATGTGTCCCAATTTATTTCGGGACTCAAACGATTTCACGATTTGCCTGCCTACTGCAGAACATCCACACTAAAGGAAAATAGTTAAAGGGAGACATAATAAAAGAGGAAAACAAAGGGTCTACCTGCTTTTGAGCCAGGTAGTTTCTAATCATCATGAGGGCTTTTGTTTTTATCGAGGCTATTTTACAGATTTGAGATATGCGAGGTAAGAAACTTAGCTGACAGTCAATGGTAACTCCAAGGAGTTTTACTTCCTTGGAGCTAATGATTAAGTTAGAGCCTAATTCGAAATTGATATTACTATTTTTTGTGCCAAGAAACATTGCCTGAAATTTTCCAGATTTGCAACCATGCCGTTACTTGTAAACCAATCTAAAACTAGGTCTAAATCACATTTTATACGGCCTTTGGTGTCTGATATATCATAGCCGCAGACGAGGTCATCAATTTTGGTTTCACCTATAGATAGAACATCAACTAGATCTCCAATTAAGAACCCTAGGTAACTTAGCTTATGCCTAATAGAGATAATGTCTAGGTAAGATGATATAGTATTTTTTGGAAACTTACAGCGTAACTTTTTTTGAACAGTTGATATGATTCTTTATATTCTTCACAAATCTTGGTATGCCAACTCGGTAGTTAACCCTATTCGGTATTTCTTTCGAAATAATTAACGAAGCCTTTTTAAACTTTTCGGAGAAGTAATATTTATGTATTTCACATATTTTTTCAAAAGATTAGAATCATACATAACGTAATTGAATAGTTATGCTCGAAATGAGGTTGTAAGGTAAAAAATTGTAAGGGGTTTCAATACAAAACATTGATATTTTTAAATGAAATAACTTTTGATAGAAAAATGATATCACAATGAAAGTTTGTACACGTACTAACATTAACACACTAAATTTGCTGACACCATCAAAAATTTGAATGATGTCGCAAATTAAAAATGGCGCGCAAAGTAAGAAAAAGATATGTTTGACATTTTTGGCGTGCTATACTGGGTCAGGACTAACTTTTGTAAAATATCTGATGATTTATTTACGAAAGAGAATCCTTTTGGCTGTTCAAAAATCAAAATAGAACCGAAATATCTCTTTTAGATCAGCAGATACAGCTGACCATATGGTCCCCCTTATAATTAGAAAGCCCCAAAAAGCCCTCACTGAATAGCGTTAAGGTGTAACTGTTTCCTTGACAGACAGCTCCTATCAATATTATCATCACTGATGACTTTTAAACGAAATTCTGGGGCTAAACTTTCAGTCTCTTTGTTCAAAGTTCAATTTTGGATCAACTTCACATAAACATATTTTTGAAAAAGTTATTTCAGTCATTGGTGAATTTTCTTTAATACTTTCAATAATTTTCAACAAATTTGATCTTGTTTTTTCGACATTTTCTTGTTAGATTTCGTTCCAACATGAAATTTTATGACACCAGGTTGTTTATGTACAAGTATTTTTATAAAATCAACCATATCTTTACTCGTCGCACCCGGAAAATTTATAACTGTTACTTGATGTTTTTTTGACGAAACACCATTACTATCGACGCCGTTTAACATAGAATTGCCACATAAAACAAGACTTTTTCTAGTTTTAGTATCTTTTGGGTTACTTCTAGCACTCTTGTTACTATTAACATTATCGTCATTATACTTGGTTTGAGTTTGATCTTTTAATGTCATATAATCGTTATTCTTTTTTAATCTTACTGCAATCAATTGGTCATCAACCATTTGCAATGTGTTGTTATTGATTTCAAAATCGTCGTTAAATTTAAAAAAATCATTGAAAGGATTCTCTGAAATACCTCTTCTACATTTTGTATTTTTTTCTCGGTCAGGAAATTCTATGAGAAAGGTTTTTTTGATTAACATCTTCCCTCAAAAACTAAATTTCATTTTCTAAATAGATTAGATATTAATTTTCAATCTCCTTTACCTCTTCCTTTGTCTTATTTCTGTGTGTGATGTTTGTAAAATTTGACATTTCTATTCTTACATTATCCATAACTTTCTGTGAGACTTCATCAATGATACTTTTCTTTATTGCATCAAATTTTATCTTCTCTATTTGTGAATTAATAAATTCTTCACAAGTTTTAATACCAGTTGGATCATGTGGTTGTTTTATGTAGCACCCATCAATTTAAAATCCATGTTAATATCTAAAGTTGACACAATTATCAAAAAAAGTTTCTCTAGTTTGTTAATAACCTTTTCCAAATAAGTGATAATGGTAAACCATTCATTAGGAGTGTCCTTGATACTGTACTGATTAAGCTTCAAGATTAGTGACCCACGGCTAACAGTATCGAACGCTTTATATAAGTTGATGTTAGCCATATCCGTAAACTCACCGTAATCTATAGCTCTTCTAATATGGTCAACAATCAATACTGTAGCGTGTTCTGTTGAACGGTGGGTATGAAGCGAAATTGGTGAAGTGAAAGCAGTTTGTTTGACTCAAGGAATGTCAACACTTGTGAATGTACACATATTTCCAGGATTTTAGACACGACCGGTAAGATAGATATCGGACGGTAGTTTTCAATGTTGCTTGAGTCTCAAGACATGAAAACAGGTGATAATTTGGCAATTTTAAAATCATGAGGTATAACGATTATACAACAATTTTGGTGTCTTTTATATTTAAATGATGAAAATAACTCCTTTATTTACATGTCTCGGACGAACGATATCTGAACACGTGTCTTTAGTATTTGAGAGTGTGACTGTATATAGACAAAAGCATCTTAGCGGAGCAAATATAAATGAAATATTTAGTCGTAGTTATTTTTCAGCTTATATAGATAAAACCGAACGCTCTTAGGTAACTGTTAAACTCCGAATAACATACATATATCCGTCCAACTTTGACCAAATTCCCGCTTTGTCTTTGGTAGCCCACAAGTTCTGAGCAATTCAGAATTGGCCAAAGCAACGTTTCTAAAGAACAAATAAAAGTTAGCTTTGTTTTGGCAAACACTATTACTGTTTAGCATATCCTGGAAATTTCTAACTTTTCAAAAAACACAGTAGAGCCAAAAAGTTAATCATAATTAAAAAGTTTCTGTGATAAAACTGTCTTTTGCTCCTTTAGTGACGAATTTCTGATAAACATAAGCATCTTATTGGCACTTGTGACAAATTGGCGAATAAACTATTGGGCCTTATATGTGAAGGTTACCTGCTGTGATTTCCTTCACGTCTTAATTACTTAAGTTAATTACTAGTTTGAATTATGTTAAAATATGCTATTAAGGCTGCAGAAAATTTTATTAGCTATTCTAAAATATGTGCTTTTAAACGGGAAAATTTTTTTGTCTATATGTTATGATTTTTAACCCACCTTGGCTACTATGCCCGTGGCCCTATATCAGGATAAATATCACCTAACCCAAAATATGTATCAAACAACTTGAAACTTTTTGACTTTTAATATAATTCTATTGGATTTTTTTTTTTAATTTCAGGTAATTAGCTTTTTTAGTTATATAATTACGCTCAATTATTGAACCAAAGATGAGACATATAAGCAAAAATAGCGTAAAGTGACTAAATATTTAAAACTTTATAACTTTTGATAAACAAAAGTTTATGACATGAACTTTGATAGTTATCTTGTAATGATAAAGGGAAGATTTTGCTCGTGACATCATATTTTCAAAATCGTACAGCAAAAGCGAGAAATGTGTGTTTAGCATATTTGGCGACCTGCTGTCAGCACTTCATTATTTTTGAATCCGACGAACGTATATGAAAGATCACCCAATTGGCTTTCTTGGAAAATGTCTTTTATTTCAAAAGTTATAGTTATTCAAAGATGTGTATGTATTTTCAATATTTTAGATTACGTTTTGACGCCATCAAGTAAACACAGCCACTACAAATTTTACTACTCCTATTGAGAACTAGTCCATACCAAATTTCAAGTTTCTATCTGAAGCCCATACTGAGATATGAGTCGCAGTCCTACTAGCCCCACCCCTCCCTCTCCCCTCCCAAGCTTTGCCGAACATAAAAAATCGCAGTCCAGTTAGGATTAAAATAATAGTCTTACTATCCAATGTGTCTATATACTTTAAGATTTTCAGTAAAGATTTACACATTGTTTTAAAAGAGCAAACGAAAAAAACGAAAACAAAATCACTGACCTCAATCACGATGCATCATAGTGGATCAACTGCATTCAATCAAACTGTCCATGAAAAATTACTCTTCAAAATATGCCTTACCAGTGTATCTAGAGTAGGCTGTGCACACAAGGAGGAGGAGTGCTAAAGTCATTCAAAGCATAATTTTCTTTGGTATCTACTGACTACATTATGGAATTTTTAATTACTTTAATGGCATTTGTCTCTCCTTCTGAAAGCTCAAACTATCAAGCTAGCTACGCCACTTTCTTGATAAAATAACCCTTGTCTTCGGTTTTTGTTTTCGTGTCAAACATCAAACTTATTTATGAATTGTAGAATGCGAGTTGTCCGTTAAAGATAGTTAATAAATTGGTAATCTTTGTTTCATCTTCAGAATTTGGATCCACTTTGTTCGTTTGAAAGAAAAGTGAAGATTTTATTCTGTTTTCTTGATCAATGTTGATTGCTGATTTGATTCAGTATTGACTTAACGATAGAGAACATGTTACCTTTTTCATACGAGTTGTTAACGATTGTTTGGTCATGGTTGCCAATGGTTTTTATCATATAGTTGATCAAATTTGATTACTTCAGGTTCTGAAAGTTGATGTTGCTACTGGTTGCATTTGCAGATAATGTTCTTGTTGGTTCATTGTACGGTCTTTATTTATTAAATATTCCTTTTTATTTTAATAGTAAATGAACCGTTGCTCAAAATCTGAATGATTGAATAGAAGCTAAAATTGGAAATAACGTGTCATTTAGATCATGTAAACTTTTTAATACAATTCTAAGATTTCGCAAAAAAAAAAGAAACAAATAGAAAACAAAAATTTCGTTAAAGTTATCTGAATTCGCGATGTCAGAAAATCGACCATCTGCATTTAATCATACTGGTGATAAAGAAATGTCTCTTGAAGACATGATCATAGTTGGTGAAAGAAGCCTTGTCTTCCTATTTGTTTTCATATCAAACATGATATTAATTTATGGGTTGTGCAAGTCGTCCATTGACAATGGTTAACAAATTGTTCATCATTATTTCATGTGTAGAAATTGGAAGTGCTAGCGCTGCTTTATTTAGAAAAGGATTGTGCTTTATTGTGCTTCACTGTCATGTTGTTATCGACGAAATACTTCATTTCTTCTTCGATATATTTTATCTCATTGATCTAACTGGATTTGCGATTATTTGTTGGTTACGATATATGTCCGTTAAGAAACCTCTGCATATCACGAAGAAGAAGTTTCTACTGAAGATAATGATGACAGCTATGGTTTTGACAGAATCATCACATTTAATCAAACATTTCATTTTCCACAACAGTCTTTACGATCCATTCTACTTTTTCATGTTGCTATGCATGGTCTTTAGTATGGTGGTTAATATTCTCTCGTACTATGAGCTCAAGAAAGAATGGAAAATCTTCACAAAAACAGGCCTGTCTTATCAAAATACCATTGACTCAAATTCTTCCAGACAAACTATTGATGACAAAGTAGTGAAATGTGGAATTGAAAAATCGATGAAAAGAAAACAAAAAGGTGCAAAAACATTACTACTGATCGCTTCGCTTAACATTTTGCTTAATCTACCAGCGATGCTTTTCACTTTCGTGAGGCTCGATCCTGAGATAAATGATAAAATAAACAAACTTTATATACCCAAATTTGGTGTCTGTCATACTTTTATTACGGCGTTAATTCACTTATTTATGTGTTCCGAAAGAATGAGATCCGAAAGCATGTGTGCTGCTTGAAAAATAATTAATAGCTAAGAAGAAAATGACACACCTCCTGAAATACTAATTTTATTTTTTGTTATTTGTAACTTTTCCTAACTTTTATTTTAGAACATAATGCTAACATTGAAATTAAAAAAAAACCTCATTTCAAGCAATGTCACCTTTTGGCAGATATAGGTATGACAAAAAAATTGTTAATATTTCAGGATCCCTAATATGTATTTTATCATACTTCATTTTGTCACAAATTATGATTTCAAAATATCTATGTACTTTTATCTAACTAGTTATGCATGACAAATTGACTTGACTTACTCAACTTATTTCGAGCGAACTCGAACTGAATTGACTATGTTGCTCCATCTAACTCTATCCACCATGCATGTCTTTAGTTCTTCATTGCTGTTCATTATGGTGTCTTGTTTCAACTGATCAATGTACCTCAATGCAGGTCTTCCTTTTTTTTCGTTTCCCGTGTTTCGGTTCCCATAAAAGCACCTTGCTGATCAATTCGTCATTTCTTCCCCAGCTATGACCAATAAAGCGCAGCTATGGGCGGAGTTATGGGCTTTCAACCACATAGTGATAATTTGGTCAATGGGATAAGGAAAAGTAATGCAAATTTGTAAGCTGTTGAAACCAGCTCATTTCAGCTACAGTATAATTAAAGCAAGAACCTCAAAAAAAGTGGTAAAAATTAGATTTTGAACAAAGTGAAATTATTCATTAACCCTTCGGATCCGCTGTGGAAAAGTTGAAAATTTGCGAGACTTTTTTAACAATTTCCAAACTTTTAAATTGAATTTCTGGACACTGGATTAAGAACTAATAAAATTTGTATTGTGCGTATAGAAAGAAGTTGTGTTGTTTTAAATCTCAACTCTTGCCTGAAAATTGCAGATCACTCACTCATTTGTTAGTCGTCAAAAATATGTACTTTTTAGCTACCTACAAATGTTTGAAATAAATCCATTTTTCTTTGAAGTTGGTTGAGTTTTTAATGTAAGTTTTTCATACCAGTTGTAAACGAATGTTTGATCATGTTACCAATGGTAGGTTCTAGTTGAATGGATAATCCGTTTCCAGATCTTGTGAGAAAGTTCATATGTGAACTGTATCTTGCTGTTCCTCAATTTGATGTTGCTACTGGTTCCTTTGGAGTCAATGTTCTTGTTGATTGATTGAACGGTTTCATATATCAAATATTCGTTTTGCGCAAATAGTAAATAGTTGTTGAAAATCTAAATGATTGAATAACATCTAAATTGGAAGTCACGTCTTATTTGAATAATCTAAATTATGCTTACGACTCCAAAATATCGCGAAAAAATATACAAACAGAAAACAGAAAATCTTTTAAGATTATCTAGCTTCGTTCGAGATGTTTCAAAATGGATCAGCTGCATTTAATCACACTAGTGATAAAAGATTCACTCTTGAAGACATGATCATCGTTGGTGAAAGAGGTCTTGTCTTACTTTTTGTTTTCATATCAAACATGATCTTAATAATTCGGTTGTACAAGACAAGTCGTCCATTGAAAATAGTTAACAAATTCTTCATCTTTATTTCATGTGCAGAAGTTAGCATTGTTATCATTACCTATTTCAGAAAAGCGATGTGCTCTATTATGTTTGATTGTGGTGTTATAGTCGTCGAAATTCTTCATTTCTTCTTCGATATATTATATCTCATTGATCTAATTGGATTTTCGATGATATGTTGTTTACGATATATTTCCATTAGGAAACCTCTGAATATTACGAAGAAGGGGTTTGTACTGAAGATTATGATCCCAGCGGTGGCTTTGATCGAATCGTCACATTTAATCAATCGTTTTATTTTTGACAAGAGCGTATACGACCCATTTTATGTTTTTGCGACGTTTTTCATGGTTTTTAGTATGGTGGTTAATATTCTTTCGTACTATGAGCTTACGAAAGCATGGAAAAACTTTACAGAGACAGGCGTGTCTTATCAAAACACCAATGACTCAAATTCTTCCAGACAAAATGTTGAAGATACAGCAGGAAAACGTGTAATTGAGAAGTCCATGAAAAAGAAACAAAAAGGTGCGAAAACGCTAATGCTGATTGCTTCATTTTACATTCTGTTTAATATACCAATGATGCTTTATGGTTTCGTAAGATTCAATTCAGAGATAAATGTCAAACTAGACAAACTTTTATATACACAAATTTGGTGTCTTTCATATTTTTATTATGGCATTAATTCATTAATTTATGTGTCCCGAACTAATGAGATCTGGAAGCATGTGTCCTGTTTCAAAAAATAATTTGTCTGTATTTGATTGTGCGAATTACTCAACAAGAACATGAAATGACTCCACAAAATATATTAATAAAAGTAATTAGACATTTCTACGTTTTAAAAGTAATTAATGTAGAATAAAAATAAATAAATCAGATAATTGGAAAGTTAAAACTGTGTCCTAAGGGGCAATACTGTCAGCAAGAAATTGATAGATATTTTTCCAAATGTCAGTGGGTATTGAAATTAAAATAAGCTTTCGAGATTCGAAATTCTAAAATTCTTACCAACACAAAAAAGAGGGAAAGTGTCTCGTAGAAATCGAATCAAATGTTGATGCAGAAGCTGCTGAAAAAATATTAAGGTATAAAGATTCGGTCCCGTCGTTAGATAATTTATGTGTTACTAGACGGATAGTGCAAAGGGGGGGGGGGGGGGGTATAATATAAACCCTATTATACCCAGGGGGTATAGGTACCTATAATTGTAACTTTCTTTTTCTTCCTATTTATCTTGTTTAGACAACAGTGGTTCTACATGCGTTTGTAGTTACCTATGTAATTGATAGCTATTTTACTATTTGCCGTTCACACATTGATATATCAAAACTGTTCTCTGTTAACGATAACAATGGGTTGTCATAATATAATACAACAACCTGCGCAAAAAAATAGCTTTACGTTTAGATAATTGCGATCATAAAAACATAAAAACGTGAAAAAGAAGATTCCAAATTGTGTATCTAATTTGTTTTGGTGTTGATGCTAGGAGAACGAAAAAGTAAAGTGAAATTACGGCAAAGTTTCTATTAAATTTGATTGTTATTTTTATTGTTGAAATGAAAAAAAAGTACAACGCAAGAACCATACGCTTATATAGGCCTTTATTATGCAAATCTTACAAATTAGAAATGGTCTCAAATCTAATTTCAGGAAAAGAAAAAAAATTAATTATGAGTAAATTTGTTATGCACTAAAACATTATATCAAATATTTTGTAATATCAAAAATTTCAAAGCGGAATCATAGACTTACGAAATTATTTAAAGACATATAACATGAAAAAAAAGTGCTCGACCATACTACTTAGCTTATCAGTTATGGTTCTACGGAGCTAAGGACGCGGACGCTTTCGATTTGATACCCATAAATCATTGATCAGATTTTTGTATGAAAGAATTTTCCTAAACGGTTTTCAATTTTTTTAGCGAGGTAGGGAATAATGCAAACAATGATACTGATTGTTTTTCAGTTATGGTTCTACGGAGCTAAGGACTACGGACCAGATGTTCTAATCAAAATTCATTTTTTTTTTTTAGCGAGGTAGGGAATAATGCAAACAATGACACTGATTGTTTTACCAGATGTTTTCCTAAACCATTTTTAATTTCAATCTGATTTTCCTTTTTTATAGCGAGGTAGGGAATAATACAAACAATGCCTTTGATACGTTCGTTCCAGAAAACTGGACAGGGCTATCTAATTAAAAATAATCAAGTTTTTTCAGCGAGGTAGAGAATAATGCAAACAATGACACTGATAGGTTCGTTCGAGAAAACTGGACAGAGCTATCTTATTAAAATTCATTTATTTTCAGCGAGGCAGGGAATAATACAATGACACTGGTTGATTTACCAGATGTTTTTTGCTAAAAAATACTTGACAGCTGATTCTAAACCTTAACTATGTAATAAAGTCTTTCATGTCAGATATCGGAAGCCACTACATTGTGTAATGAATTCCAACATAGCCACTACGATGTGAAATTGACTCTCCTTGTCATAAAGTGGAAGCCACTGCACTGTGAAATAAATTCCTTCGTGTCACATAATGGAAGCCACTACAACCTTATTTACCACTTCGATGGATTTTTTTTCTATGAAGAAGTAAGTACTTAATAATAAGGGTTACATCGTCAGGAAAAGCGAACCTTATTTACTCTCATACTATGACCTGACAGAAACCAATCCATTTCATTTTGCAAATAACTTAAACATTCTCCAAAGAGCTTGTGTAAATAAGACCAACCATGCATACTTAATTAGCCTTGTAATTATGCGCAATTATGTAACAAAAGGTGTCAATTTACAACCTTTTCCAATACACTTTTGATAAGATAATGATATTAATGATATCAACTTGAAACTTTCACAGGATGTTCAGTTCAATAAAAGAATCATGCTGAAGACAAAAAAAATTATGATGACGTCATCATTTCAAAATGGCGACAGGGCCAGTTTGTGGCAGTTTTGGCGTCCAGTAGTGCCTTAGGACTTAATTTTTATAAAATCTGATGGCATATTTACGAAAGGTCTTTCATTTGACTTTCAGAAAATCAAAACAGAATTGAAAAA
>JAUBWS010066011.1:0-11572 GCA_032270445.1 Darlingtonia californica
TAAGGATTATTTGTGTTTTCAGCTCCTAACTGCTTGAAGGGTTAAGGATTATTTGTGTTTTCAGCTCCTAACTGCTTGACGGGTTAAGGATTATTTGTGTTATGAGCTCCTAACTGCTTGAAGAGTTAAGGATTATTTGTGTTTTCAGCTTCTAACTGCTTGAAGGGTTAAGGATTATTTGTGTTTCCAGCTCCTAACTGCTTGAAGGGTTAAGGATTATTTGTGTTTTCAGCTTCTAACTCCTTGAAGGGTTAAGGATTATTTGTGTTTTCAGCTTCTAACTGCTTGAAGGGTTAAGGATTATTTGTGTTTTCAGCTCCTAACTGCTTGAAGGCTTAAGGATTATTTGTGTTTTCAGCTCCTATCTGCCTAAAGAGACTTTACTGGTTCAGCAGCCTTTGCATGTAATATAAGAATTTTTCCAAAATAGGTGATTTATTATCCAACCCTGTTTCAGTCCCAAGTAACAAACCGTTACGAGAAATGATCGCATGATTTACCAAACCGTTGACTGTCGTTAGGCTCTAACTCACGACCTTCGGATTATCTAAACCACTGTCGTTGCACTTTTTAGTCGTGTTGGCACTTTGTGATAAGTCCCTGAAAATGTCACGGTTACATCACTGATGCTACTTGTAAAAAGTATGTAGACAAAAGATTGAGTTAGTATCTTAAACGATATCGAACTTCCTCTGAAAGGTAATCTTTAATTTACGATAAGTTTTCTTTCCTGTCACTTCATTCGTGCATTGACGGGAAAATTGACGACTGATTGTTTTAACTTTCAATTTTATTTACAAATTCATTCTCAAATCTTCTGAAACAATATTTGGTGTCACCCAAAAGTCAGTGTAGGATGTTCTCAACGGGGCCTAGTATCGTCCGCAGAATCACACACGTTAAACTTAGTATTCGAGAGCTCAATGTGAAAGTTCTGTGTATCAGACTAAAGGCGGTAAGGAAATTTTTCTTGAACAATCATTCAAATAAATTTAAATCTATGAAAGAAGTCGAGAGTACAAGAATTGAAGTCTTGAATATTTGAAAATATTTCAACAATCAATTCAGAAATCTAAATCCACGTAGCTCACGAGGATTGTTTTTTAAAGGAAAACGGTTTATCTCATCTTAATCCTGGAATGGGCGGTGAGTAGGTGGATTATCTTTTCCAATCATTTATTCATTCAAACGAAACGTTTTTGAAAATATGTAACTAACTTTCCTACATGGCCAATGCGACAAAAATTTGGAATATTTGCAAAGATTATGATATTTATTAGCGTGGAATTTACCATGGATTTTGATGCTCTTGAAAATGTAAAAAACAAGTTTGATTGTGAAAGGATTGTAATTAAAGCATAATAAAATTTCATATAAATTTTATCATGGCTGGAAAAAAGAAAATTTAATGTAAGTGAAAAGCTAAAAAATAAGTTTTTCTTTAAAAAACTTTATCATAATTTGAAAACATAGTGCTTTAAAAAACAATTGGGATTTCGTGAAAAAAACGTTATAAAATAGAAAAATTAACCGATCTGTTATACCCCCACTAAAATTTTCTTTCCATTTTGAACAATGAGCGTCCACAGTTCTAACTTCAAATAACCACAAGTAATGGAAAAACGATTTTTCTGAGGTCAATTTAGGTAATACCTTGCCAAACTTTGCAACTTTGCAATTTTGGTAAGCTTTCTAGAAACTCTAAGTTGCTATGTAACGTGAAGGCTATCCGTTTCGATTTCAAACTTAGTTTTAGACATCTTTTAGTTGAAAGTTGCGTAAACGGTGAAATTATGGGACATGGACATGAATAATTAATGAGCTATTTTCTTGATTTTAAAGTTTGTTGACGCAGAAATGAAAATAGAAGTGCGAAGAACCAATTTTGGGATGTACAGTCCCTGAAACTGGGCTCTGTTAGTATAGAGAAACAAAAAAATGCTTTTTAAAAATACTTTCTAGGGATTGTATTTTCGTTTTCGTTATGCTCATTTTTGGTATAACTTGACATATTAAAAGTCGGTCATTAATTATTCATAAAGAAGAAATTTTGATCATTTTGAGGAGAATCCACTGGACTTCTGTTAGAAATACCTAAAAAGTTACGTTCTGGGCCTTTTTCAAGGATTTGATTTTAATGGGGGTTTACCACCTTAATAACTCAATGTTGCATGATACAATTCACTTAACTTCACTATCAAGAAGGAGCCATCAAAACATACTTCGCATTGCGTTCTTCGCATTATGTGACATTGATGTTTGACTTCCAGCAAGTCTAGGCAATAGACGTTAGTTCAGAGTCAATATTAAGATATAGACGTGTTGCCTGACAACCAACTTGATTATAATAAAATTTCATATTGACAAAAAAACAAATAAAAAAACAAACAAACAAACAAACAAACAAACCAACAAACAGACAGTCGCATGATTCTATGTGTCACATTATTGTGTTTTTTGTGAGGAACAACGTTAATGTTTGTAATGCTTTGGTCATACCTGCATTCATACCTGCTCCCTAAATAGAAAATATGTCTGCCAAACATTTTGAACGATTTGTCTTCAAGAATCTGATAAGTTGGCCAATGCTTCTTCCTGATTCCTCTTAATACCGAAATGCCCCACGCCCATTATTTTATCAATAGTAGGAAACCGTCGAAGGTGTTCTCACATCAATATCATTGATACGCTTGGCCTTGATTCTTGCATTTAAAAATAGCCTGGATATATATTACAGTAGCGGAGTATTATTGTCAAAGCAGTTGCAGTGGCGATGGCCGAGTTGTTAGGGGCGTGAGTGGGTTTGGAACAGAAATATCGCCTTCAGTCCTTACGGCTTTAAATCTTTTAGATTGTTTTTCTTGTGGCATTTTAGTTTATAGGTTCAGAAGCTAAATTTGTGACGCGAGAGTCATTTGTCAGGCATCTTGATATTTATATTTATACCAGCTAGACTTTATACCCTGAAAGCCACTGATATTTCAAGCACCTTACATAATCTTGTCTGGATCTCGTCTGTATTGACAAGATTTTGCTAGGAGTTAGTCAATAAGCTGATGCTTTAATATTGTCAGGGGTATGCCTGATTTTGTTCAGTTTGATGGGACATATCATGTAAATAATGTACCAAATTGTCAGAAATTTTGAGTTATCAGCGCTGAATGATTTTAAAAATATTAAAAATTTGCTGAATCAGCTTTTTTTGCTGCTACTTTACACATTCTAACTCTTACAGCTGAAGTATTATTGATCCCAATCTTAACAAAATTAGGGTTTCCAGCTCATGGTCTACATTCTACCATTTCTTTTCTTTTGTTATAACCCTGTCCATAAACTTTTTTGAAGTTTATTTGCTCTCTTATTTTATTAAATACTTTATACTTTATGACGATGCGTTAATTTTTTGTGAACTTATTTATTAAATAAATCAGGTGTTCTGATTGAACTAATCTTTTACACAGTATTTAAAGTGATTCAGTGTACCATCACTATGTATTCGGTTTTTGTAGAAAATTTCTTTGTGCCGTTTGTTCATGAAAAAACTGCAGTTGTTAAAATTAAGTTAGTTTTAGCCTGGAGTATGTGGCAATTTTTTATCCTGAGTCTGTTTACGCTCAGCTTTTGTTATTCCCGTTCGACTTTATTTTTTAACAAAGTTGCGTTTGCAACAACTATGCATTTCCATCATTGCTGATTTTTTGAATAAAGTATGAAGAATCTCCAAGTCCCTTGGAGTTTCAAAATTTTCCTAAAACAGCTTAATTGTGAGCCAAATAATCTTTTATTTAATGATTGATTGAGCAGTTATGAAACTTCACTATTGCAATAAATGTATCGGAAGCCCTGTCAAGCGATGGATATTTCTTATCTATGGCATACAGTAATTTATCGAGGGAAAGTCGCCAGATGTGCTGATAACACAATTTTATGTAAGAAAACATATTTCTTTTATTTTCCATCAAAAGAATATTGTATAATTGTATAAAAGATGGTATCAAAGTTATGAGTGACAGTTTATTTCGAGCACGCAAACAAGCACTAGAGAACAGACCACCACTCAAAACAGTCAATATTCCACACAACTAAAGGTTATTCTAGTGTTAGAGTGGTTTGTTTTTGATGAAGCTGATGTCATAGGCACTCACTAGAATTTTAGTTCAGGTAAATAAACTGAAATAATTTTTCTAAATCTATAAATGGGACTATATAGAAACGGGTTTTCCATGAGTTGCCGTTTAAGGGTCCTATGATTTTATTTCGTTGGTTGTGAGTCATCATTTTTTTTAGAAGATATTTAAGTTTTATGTGGTGACATTATTTATGTTTTCCTTGTTATCATATTCTGATCAAAATTCAATAAAACATTCCAGGTAAAGGAAATAATAAGTATCATATGGTTTGAAATTAATTTAGGCTGTAAAAAACTTCCTTCTAGTGTGTGTACGGTGAAGATACAGTGTTTTTATGATCTAGGACGCGCTGAGTCGAGATTAATCTAAATTTTAATGTATCATCTAACATGGGGCATAGACCTGCCTTACAGGAAACGTACGCTCTAAGTAACAATTATTTGGACTTCTTGTAATTTTTTTTTATTTTAATGATAAGAAAGTCCAGGAGAAACCTTGTTATTTAAAACTAATTTGTTTATGCAAATCAGCAACTATTTTTACCATTTTTGGAAACAATTTACTCAAATTCACCAGAAATAAAAAAATAAAAGTCATGAAATTGTTCTGAGTAACCATAATTTTGTTCCATGCAAATTTCTTTCTATTGAGGTATCAAAACAAAATAGATAAAATAAGTAATCGTAAACAGCGATTCCACGATAACTCTACTTTTGTATCAAACTTATTTTATCTACATTACTTTTGTTAATACTCAATAAACACAACACATTTTCTAGCATCAGTAACGTTATATTTGACATGGAGACAACACTAAAATGGTTTCTTTTTTGTGGTTTGCAAAATTCCGATTTTGAATTTTTACCTTCTTAATTTCGGACTGTCGTTATTTTCTGTTTACAGACCGGTCAGTAGAATAGAAATAGGTGAGATATTAGGAACTAGAAAACTTGGAATTTTAACCAATGATAGGTTTTCGAATTGCTCATTGCTCATGCGCAGAGTGACAACTTGGTCGGGTTTTTGGTTGGTATTTTGCAGACCGGTCAGTATTTATACATTATTTTTTGAACTCAAGAAGAACATATTTGCAAATTGAGCAAAGAAACGTGGGGGGGGGAGGGGGGTTGAAATTAATAAACAGGGGTGTCATAAGAATATCAGGCTGAAGATTTTCAAAATTTTAAGAATATTCTTCAGGCTGGTTATTTATCTTCTTAAAACATTTATTTAGTTGGAAATAAGAAATGGAAAGAAAACGAATCAATATCTAATATTGAAACTTAACTGGAAATTGCATCTTCCTTATTTTTAAGTTTTTTTAAAGAATTTCCTAAGAATAACTAAGGCTTGAAAGACAGACAGATAGACAAACATCTATCATGTTCAATTATGTTCAGACAAATGAATCACTCAAGAAACAGTCTTCACAAAGTCAGTCCTTCTAGATATCAGGTTGACTGATTTTCAGTAAAACTAAAAACAACTTGACATGGCAGTCGAGAAAGGGTCCAACCTGATGGTCCAACCAATATTTTTCACATATACCTACTTCTGATAAATATACAAGTCTGGGAAACGTTTGTAATTGCATGCTTAACTTCCAAAAATTAACAGCACAACTACATGATTATTCATAGGTTTATAAGAGCGTACAGTTAGTGAAAGCAGACACTCTGCGGTAGAAGTACAATCTGTCTTTTCAAACTTAACTTGGTGCCAAATCAGTATACAAAATTTGAATATAATTGGACCATTTTTCTCAAACCTAACATTAGAAAAGAAAACTCGTTTGGTGCCATTTTTACCATAATCACAACTTCAATGGAGGCTATTTTTAAGGGAAAATTCGCACTAACAAAAATCTAGCTGTGCTACTATGCGATTGCGTGGTTAAATGCTCAATACATGTTTTGGAAGTCTGAAGTTCTCTCTTTCGTTTCTCAGCATAGTTCGGGAGAACTATAACCGAAACGGAGGTTTTATCATGTGTGACCATGGATCTAATACAAATAATATTAGCCGGTTTGATATTTATCCAAGTATGTTTGACAAAAATCTGCTGTAGATACCCAGATAGATAGAAAAGCGATTACTAACCTATTTCGCATAGCGAAATCTAAAAAGCAAAACACCTGCTTTTTATAAGAACAAGGTAAATTACGTTCATAAATGTGATTCGCTCGTTTACTTTTGTTACGGTGATTCTTTTGGTTGATATTGGTTACTGCGCGTTCCCCATATCGTACAGTTTCGAATTAGCGTTTTTTAAATGAACACCCATGGACAAAAGTGTCAACTTGGTCACCCATGGACAAAAGTGTAGGACAGAAAAGCTTGATTTTTTTCAGTAGAATATTTTCACCATGCATTCACTAAAGTCATGGAGATAACACATATCTCGATTTTAAGGGGCAAATTTATTGAGGGCTAAAGAGTTTACATATTCCAAAGACCATTTTGTTGGGGTTTTTTAGAAAGTTGCTGTCTCTTTTTTTTTATTGAAGTCCAATCACATGGAATCTTGTAAAAACTGTAGATTGGCCCAGGGCACTGTCTTGATTATTTTTGAAAAGTGACCTTGTTTTTTCCTCTACTGTTTGGTGTTTGTTGTTGACATAACAGATTATCTCAAATTGTCTACAAACATTTCATCCATATCAAAATGGAGTAAATAGCTGTGAAAACATACTAATTTTTGACGTCAATGTAAGATTTTTCCGTTCCCTCTGTGTGTATGATTAGGTTTTCACTAATGCATGCTCGGGCAATAAGTTATAATTTGCTTTAAAAAATGGACTTGTGTACCTCTAAGTACCTCTAAGTTAACAAGATGGGAAAACTTGCCATAGGTGCTTTGCAAAAGTTTATTTTCTTTGCTTGCTCTTTTATTTTGCGGGGTAATCTGATTGCAGTTGCGGCTATTTTCGCTTTTTCGTTATTTGTTATTTTTCTTCTTTTCTTTTCTTTGGCCTCTTTTCTACTTTTTTTATCCTTAGTTGCTTTTCCATGGCGTAGGCATGCATTCGCTGTTTTCGTTAAGATATCTGCATATTTTCTGATTTTGGGAGTTGCTAGAGATTTGTTAGAAGTGTATCTATTAAATTACGAAGTACATATATTATTGTACAAAAAAAAACGTCGGCTTAAATTATTCTTCGGCCCAAAGTGACGAAATCTGAATGTTTGAAATCCTGATTTTATCATCAAAAGCATAAGAATTATTGCTTTTACGCTGCTTTAAACCATTTTTTTTTTGGCGTTAATTTTCGTCCCATCTATAATTTTTTGTCACTTAGGGCCAACTTATTATGCCAATAAGATGTAACGAAGTAAGAATGATTTCGTTTTTTTTTTCTTTTTTAAGTCAGTTTATAAACAAGTTTTTGGTATTGTATGTAAAATATAGAATTTTGAAATTTATTTCCTCAGATTTGTTCACATACCAAAATGATAATGAACTTACTCTCGCACTTGTAAAGTAAGCTCAGGAAAAGGTTTGGTAAATTGCAGCAAAAAAGTGTTTTGAACACACCCGTGAAATTAAATTCCCGCAAAATCAGCAAAATTTAATCCCGTGAAATATAATCCCAACAAATTATATTATTTAAATTATGGATTCATTGTGAAACAATCATCAAAAGAGATTTAGCTTCTAGCTGTTGTTTACGTTAAATATTTATGAATGGCGACTTAATGCCAAGTAGTACAAGTGTACTTGTTATGACAACAATAAATTTTATCAGGGAGTTGTTTAGATTGAAAGAGAATTAGATGAAGTGTGTTACAAAACATCTAGTTGGAAAAAGTTACTTAAATAATTTTTCGTGCCAATATTTTTTCATTCGTAAGTGGAAATGCTCATTCGATGATTTGTCATGTTTTGGTATTTTTCTTCAAATATTGTAATGTATAAATCACTGTGTCTGTAATCTGCAGTTAGAAAATTTTTTCCTATAACTGTTCGGATCTTTCCGTAATGTGGTATTTTAATCCATGAAAGTATCACGACTTTCAAAATGAGCTTTTTGCTACTCTTTAAAGTGACCTTGATTTTTTTAACTTTGGGCTCTAGTGAAATCTAGTTTGTCAAAATCTTAACATTTTACTCATACGCTTAACAATTTTTTTTTCTAGGAGGTTGGGACTACCGATTCTCGAAGTAGAATGGCCATCAATTATAGAGTTGGATCGATTATAATCGCAGCGGTAACGATAATCGGTGCCATTTTCGATAGCGTTCAACTGTTTTTTATTTCAACCAATACAAAACGGACCGTTTACATATACATTGACAATATCAAACTCCATCAAGCTTTGACCATTATATCGAATATCACCTCCCTCATGTGCTCTTCTTGTCTATATTTTGTAATATCCATTGACATAAAAACGAACGTGAAACGGAGGAAGTTTTTACTGCCGTACATTTCGTGGGGGTCTATTCTATGTGTTTGGAAGCTGACGTCATTTGGTATATTAGTGGTTCGATACGGAAGTGAAATTGACAATATTCAATACGCAATGAGTCTTTTGGGACCACTTGTTCTATTTATATTTGTGTGCATTGAAGCATCGTACTATCGATTACTCGGGCACGATAATGGATCGAAATTGAATTCAAAATCGATGTTGCTGAGAGAGACACCATATATACGTCGAAAAAGCCGTCCTTCGGCTACAGGTCGGATTTACTATGACGATGAAGAGGAAATAGGGCTGAAAAACAAATCACAGAAGGGAAGAAAAAATGAGAATAACAACTTTGTTTCAACTAGATTAAAAGATATGAATGAAAATGTTTTCATGTTGTCCTAACCCTATTACCGACCCCCTGGATACTTGAAGAAATGGTTAAAAACTAGCTATCATTATACAAAAAACAGGAGGTATGTAACGTGGAAATGATCTCAAGAAAACCATTATAGAGCATATTTTAAATGTTCCATAATTCAAGCTGTATTTTATTACAATTTTTAGTACTAATTTGAAATATGTCAGGGGTTTGCATTGACGTGAAGTCAGTGTGAGAGGATTCATAAAGTATAAAACTCATTTAACGGAAACCCCTAAAAGTACCTTATAAAACACACTGTTTTTAATACAAATTTCAAGGGGTTTTTTTGAACTAATCAATATTAACATTTATAGAGAGAAATGGTTAAGACGTTTTTGGCTGATAAAAATAACTTCTTCCAGACATTAATTAAATCTTTGATAGTTCATACAGTGATTTACAATTTTACTGCTATGCATATTTTTTAAACTTTTTTTCTATTTTCATATATATCTTATTGTTGTAAATATGATGATGAATATTTTTTACGAAAATTTCGCTTTTTTGTAATTTAGAAATTTTACATGGAAGAACATTTACAATGTGATCTTAAAGAGTTTTTATGACTTTTTGTTTCATAAATGTTCTATGAACAGTGAATTTTGATTTTCAACTCAAAGAGCAATTATCAAGTTAAAGGACATTTGAAGTATTGTTAATTAAGCTTCACACGAATTATCCTAGTATTTACCGTTGAAAGTTGCAATTGAAACTAACACGCTTAAATTGTTCTACAATAATCTTCCATTGAAACAAACCAATCATTGTTGCACTATGATGCACTTGCAACAAAAACTTTTGTTCTATGATAATTTGTCATTGACATAATCCAAGCATTGTTGCTCTATGATAATTTGCACTTCAAACAAACACTTTTTTGTTCTACAGTGTCCGTGGAAAAATGATTATTTTCAAATTAATATCAATTCATACCAAATGATAGAAAGTCAAAAGGGCTATCTAATGACACTTAAATCGTATTAGAATCTTAAATCTTTTAAAAGTTATAAGGAATTTTGTCTAAAATTTTGATTCACAATGTTTTAATGTGTGATCAATTAGGACTTTCACAATGGCAATCAGGCAAAATTTGATGTGGGTAGTAAACATGTCTTTTGTTTTTGCATTCTATGAACGTGTTTTTCAAAATTGATTTCATAAGAAACCTCTTAGTAAAGACTTTGTGCTAATGGGAGTAAGGGAATAAGAATTTGACAAAAGATATTAAGCGTAATTGGAGAGGTCTGACCGCAGTGACAAAGGAGGCTTGCCACTGGAGACTTCAAAATGGACCCTACGAAAGTGAAAAAAGTATATGCCCTGCGAGGGATTTTCTTTAATAAATCTCCATCTGAACTTGAATAAATATACCCTGCATAGGAATTTTAAGACAAAAGGTCCTTCTAATTTGTACATTTTAGAATTTTTGTGATCATTTGTTGAGCTGGATGAGACACAAAGAGTGGGTAGGTTTCCCAGCAGCATACCCTCTACCCGAATTTTGGTCTGCCATTTCTGCTTTTCACGTATGATTTAGAACAAAATTGAAAGGTGTGGGGAGATACGAAAAAACGTGTGTATGTTCCAAATTATTTGATGAAACATGGTGAAAAATATTTTAGAATTACATGTATGATAATTGTTCTAATTCAAAATACTATTGCAAAATATACTTACAAAGAAGTGCAAAAATTTATGAGGCTTTCCTTGTCCGAAGCCCTATGCTCATCAACATTGTTTATCCCTTAGAACGCACTCAACTTTTTGAAAACGGTCAACGCATTCCCAAAGATTTTTTTAACACTTTTCAAAATTTGAAGTTAAATTTCTGGACACTGGAAAGCAAGAAAATTTTGATATGAAAAGGAAGCTCGTGTTATGGTATTTCAGAAAATGTATAGGTTAAATTGGGGCGATCTTCAAGCATTCAGGGCATTCAAAGGCATAGCGGTATTTTTGTCGAATCTGAACGTATACGTCTTCCGTGCTCTAAGAGTTAAATTGATATTTGAGTTTCAGAGGAGCAAATAAAGATTTAGCCTATCCGAAGCCCGTTTGAGTAGCATAACTCAAAAATGTCGATCGCGTAGCGGGTGTAAACATTAGAAGAAGAGAAAATTTCATTATTTCTATTAAGCGAATGTTTATGCATGCTAGCATAGGGCTCGTTTAACAATGAATGAAAAATCGAAAAAGTTACAAAAACGAATGGACCGTACAGGCACTTTAAATCTCTTTAAACGCTGAAATTCTTTCTTTTCAAGTTATTGAAATTAGATCTCATTTTAGATTTCTGTGAGATTTGCCAAGTTAAGTTGATACAAGTAGCTTATCCTAGAGCTCTTCTAAACAAACGGCGAGAATATTTTAGTTTGCAAAACTCACAAAATGGCTCGAAAAAGATCCAACATTTACATTTACATTTTACGAAATGTTAGAAAACTTAAATGTAAATTGAAATTTTGTAAATTTTTAAAAGATTCATTAAACATTAATCCAATATTCTGTCCAACATTTCATGAAATCTGTTTGATCACGATGACTATTCAAAATACCTAAAAAACGTTTGTACTCTAGAATTCTAAAAGTATCAACAGATTTCTTT
>JAUBWS010066033.1:2096-14620 GCA_032270445.1 Darlingtonia californica
GGCTGAGTTGAAAAAATTACCACCTTGCTGAAAACACTTTCAAATTTCATATTACGCTAAATGTGTCAAAGATATCATTTTTGGCAAGTCAAAGGACTTTTTGATGTATTTTACTTTTACAGTTTGGTGAGGATATGTTGCAGTATGGCATAGATGCTGAATTTCGCTGCATTTTTAATGTATTATTTTGTGACAGTGACCACACGAAAATTTTCATGCAATAAAGTAAGTGGTACAAGTTTTTCGGTTAAATGTGAGTGATTTTTTGCCGATTTACTTTACCGATAAGTAAAATTCCTTTGTAATATGCCAGTAATTTTTTGTAATCAATATGATTTTATCATAATTCATTGACAATTATTATTTCAGTAATGTAATTTAAATGATTACCCTGAAAGACAGTTCGATGTTTTCTCCACCCCAGATCTCCATTTGATCATCATAGGAACCCAACTCGTAAAAGTATGATCGATCCATCGCAAAAAGTCCTCCTGCCATTGCCGGTGACCTACAAACAAATTGTATGTTTTGCTTAATTTTAATAACTAAAACTCGTTTCAACAAAAGTCTTCTTAATTAAGTCTTTTAACGTTCAATGTACTAGAAATGTCCTGTATAGTGTTTTTGAATTGCGAGAATTTCTTGGAAGAAAATCAAGATTAAAGAAAACTATGTGGAAGGGAAAAATTACTACTTTTAATTTCGCCATGATATCGCAAAAATTTCTTCTAAGAACGTTTGTTTTCCTTGAAAGAGATAGTCTGTATGGCTGTGAATTCTTTCATAGAAACTTCATAATTCTCAGCCTGGTATTAAGCGAGAATAATTACGGCAAGATTTTGCGCGGCAATCTCCCGTTGCGAGTTATTTTTTGCCTTAGAGTGTTAACTTAAGACTATAGAATAGTCTATATACATATAAGAAAAAACATGAAAACAGTAGAATTGTCGTAACGTAAATAACAAGAGAATTAAATTGTTATTTTTTCCAAGAATTTCTGATTTTTCAGAAATTATAAGCTTAGGTCTAGGCTATGAAAGAGGCGGCGGCCCAACTTTGTTTTCAGACTTACTTGAGAGGAAATGTTTCGTCAAGTCTTTTTCTCTCATCGGCAGGTGAAATTGCTTTCCAGTTGAAAAATAAATCCCATGTAAAAGAACCAACTTGTATGATGTCTTTTGTTTCAGTATTCTTGTAGGACAAGTCTTTAGAGTCTATCACCTATGTAAAATCAGAAGTGGTGGTTTGCGACGCGAAGGTACGTTATTAGTATTAAATTACGCAGATGAATTTATTCGAGAGATTCAAATTTAAATTTTTCGTAAGGGATTTAAAATTTGCGGCTTGTTTTTCAAAATCTTCGCGGATTTCGTGAACGGAACACCGGATCTTGATAAGATTTCGCGGATAAATTTCTTTTTTTTGCGATAGCACTCATTTATTCGCTATTTTGGTTAAATTACGCTATTGCTCGTGTAGAATTTAAACTGCACCCAACATGATTTAAAGAAAATTTTACAAATTTCGCGGATCAGGCATTTTTTATAATTTCCGCGAATACCTTTTTTTGGGGTTAATCTTTTCAAATCTTTTTAAAGAAGCCATCCGTGATCTATATCAAACTTTAATCCCAAAGAAAGTTAATTTACTTGAAGTACCTCAATAACAGGAGAGACGACATTTTTTCGATTTTCAAGTATCCGGGAGAGCAATGGTTCTGCCCAACCCACTGTCACTTCACAGTGAGAGTCCAAAAACATCAGTACATCTCCATCAGCTTTTTCAGCACCTTTTAACCGTGACCGAACTAAACCCTCGCGTTTTTTATTTCGTAAAAGTACAATTTTATTTTGCCAGTTTTGGTTCAGATGGCTGATATGCTCTTCAAGTTTTTGTCCAAGTGAATCTATCAAAAAACATGACAAATCTAAATTACTTTTTAATCTTTAGATCTTATCGCTCATCATTACATTGGTATCATTACATGTCTTTCATGACGCAATATAATTCCAGACCAATTTCCGTCCAGCAAAAGTGACAAAAATTTCAAATAAATTACAAAAAAACTTTAGTGACAATTTTTTTAGGATTGAGATGGCCAAATGGTTCAGCCGCTGAGCCTAGAGCTTTAGGCTCCCGAATGCGACGCTGTCTTCAGGCTTTCAGCAGTGATGTAGTAGACGCTGTCAGTAAAACAGGTTTCTTACTTTATGACAGTTGTGTAAAGTTGATAAGAAATGCTGGATTTCTATAAATCCTTAATATGGATATCTTAGATTTTTATCAAATTTGGAAAATCGGTATCAGCAAACCTAATATTGACGCGTCGTCCACTAAGATGATACTTGAAAGGACCCGTGATGGAGTTCTGTTGATGATGCTATGTACTGTACGGAGGAGAGCTGAAAGAGCTTCGTTATGAAAGCAGATTATGATACTCATAAGAGGTAACACCGACGGGTAAATGCTTTCCTTCTGTTTGCACCTAAAAATGGTGAAATAACATCTAACTTATCTACAACCCAAAATTATAAAAAATTGTAATTATAAGATAAGATCTAGATTGTTTACTTTCTAGGAGTTAAGTTTCGTGAATTTTACGGATTTTAGCAAACCCGCGAAATTTTGCAAAATTTAATCCCATGAAAGCTTCATTACAATCATCCACTAGCTGTCTTTCCGAAAATTTGGAAAAAAAGCCTGATCCGTGAAATTATTTATGTAATAGTAAACACTAGATTGTTGACTACTACATGTTTTTGTTTCAACATAATTTATTCTCAATAAAGTATTTCAATGGCTGATATCCCAACTCAACAGTAAAAAATTGAAAACTTATTCGCGAACTTCCATCAAAGATCAAGTGTTACAATTTGCGAAAAATTTGAAAGTTCACTATTGCGAAATTGAATACCCGCAAAATATTTAGATCAAAGCCATCCGCGAAATTTAATCCCAGTAAAGTATGGCATTTATCTATGAAAAAAAGATGATATCTTGAAGTGCCTATTACTGTTAAGCCTACAAACACAGCGCACAAAACGTCCCAATACGGGTCCCGTATATACAATTACAGTACTTCCATATAGCCCATATTCGGTATTATACGGGGCCATATTTAGTAGCATTTCACGCTTTGACAAATTTTAGTGTATGTGCCGCCGAGGCTCAAAAACCATTTACAGACATTTTTGAAAGTTTCTGACGATTTTTGGGACCTTATTGGGTGACTATTTTCTATTTTTAAAACTTTTCTCCAAAAATTTTGAAGAAATTAAAATTTTTATAAAAAATTGGTTTACCGCCTATCAAATGTTTAGTTTTTTCTGGATACTGTAAATGAATAATTTTGTTTCCAATTGTTTGTTTTTTTTCATCACGCAATGATTTTCCAATGAAATCAAATCTATTTGATACTGTTGCATTTGATATTTTGAAAAAAGTAATAAAGGTTGCATATGATAACGGGATGTACCTATATCAAACTACTAATCATTAATGTAATACTTTTTCAGCTTTCTCAGCATTTCCCCCGGATATTCCAACCCCCCCCCCCCCCCCGTTATTATTTTACTCAAATTTCTGACCCCCTGTCTATCAAGGACCTCTTCCCTCCCCTCTTTGTTCAGGACCTAGAGTAATTTCGTGATTTATGACCCTAAGAGGGACCGGACGTGAAAGACAATATTCACACGGGCAGCAATACCCTTTCATGGTTCAAAGATTGAGTCTGTCAGGGCTTTAGGTATGACCTTTATTGTCAGACAAGGCTTAGATTTTTGATTATCTTTGATTACAAATTATTAGTCAAAGCGCCAGATGGTCAAAAATTTTGGAATTAAACATATTTCTCTATTTCTGTCTGTATTATATGTGCTCTAAATGGCCTTCTTTATAAGTTGGTGAATATGTATGTTTCTTTACTGGCCATCTTGTAATCGTTTAATGAAACATCTAAATTAGTTTTTTGTGTTAACTTTTCAGTGGTTAGTACTGGGCCTCCGAAGATGATCATTAAGAAGAAGAAGAATCATATTGAAAAGCTGTCAAAAAACTACAAACGCAAGACTTTTTTTGGTGAGTATAACAAATTTACGTATCATTTATTGAAAAATCAAAAGTTTGGAGATTCTTTTCGGGACACATCTATCACAATGAATACTTATTTGCAAAAATTGGCCCTGCTTGCTTTATGATCTAAATGTTTAAAGAACTTTTTTCATGATAGTGTTTATAATTTCAAGTTTGTAAGTTTCTGTATTTTTTCCATTATTGCTCGTATTGAAGGCTTAGTAAAAAATTGAAGAATCTAAAACTTAGTCAGGTCTATTTCAGTTTAATGCCATGATGGCATTGTATCTATTTCATTTTTATGGCAGGTGCAACCAGCGTGCCATGATCATCATTTCAAATCGTGAAGAATGTAAAATAGCTTTGCTTACATAGCACATTCTTAAAAGCAAGACAAGTTGTTTTTTTATAATAATAATTAATTATAATTGGTATGATAACCATTCATCCAACTCATAAACGTCATTAGGCAATTATAAAGAATAGAGTAGTTGGTAATTGAGACCTTATCAGGGAATACTTCGGGAAAAGTGACGAAATTTTCGCATTGTGACGAATAATTTTTCCCGACGAAAGCTTTACCTGACGAAACATTTTTCCCGACAATTAATTTTCCCTGACGATTAAATTTCCCTACCATTTGGACAAAATTGAAAATTACATACTGTATCAATAAGTTCCTTAGAACCCTGCCCAGTAAAATGATGATTAGGTTACTAGTGGTCTAATTAATCTACACCTAATTGGGCATCAGCTGACAAAAAGACTCACAATTTTCCTCGATAATCTTGCAACTGACGATTCAGTGAAATCCGGTCACTTAGTACTGAGTCAAACGAATGCTCTGTAAAATGTACTTTCGATTCGGATAACAAAGAATCTGGGAGTTTAGCCGGATATCCGTTATTCCCTAAACGAGGAATGACTAACTCAGGGTATAGCTCAAAACCAATAACTTTGTAAATTGGAGTATTTTCAATTTTGACACCAGATCCTGTTGGTGCGTATAATGGGAACGGTGCGCCATTTTGGTGAATATGATGTTCGTGAGTGGGTGGAGTGAAGGGTCCAATATGTCGTTTTTCTTCATTTTTGTTGATTTCCCCAAATGCAGAATTTGCGTGTAAGAGATACAAGATGTTGAACGAAAGCCACCATAGACTTGTCAGCACCAATACCAAAACAACGCTTTGTTTTGTTGTCCAACGAAACTTGTGAACACGAGAACGGCGACTTTGCGAAATCCAAGGCATAAAAAAATTGTGCTTTCGTTTCATAGTTGCCTCAACTGATTGTGGTATTTCAATTGTTTGGAAACCACAATCAAGCCAAAGCTATATTTTCATAACAATTTTCTTTCGCTATCTCACTTTGCTGTTTATATGACTACTAGAGAGCTTCAATCTTTGTGTTATTGTCAGAATAAAAGGCGCTAAATACTTGTTGAATGAAGATTATCCACAATTTTGACTGCAAGTAACTTTGTATCTCTGTAACCTTTTCAATTATAGCTAATTATTTTCTCATTTTCTGTAAATTACAGAACATCATTAACAACAACAGCAACAACTCTGCATCAAAAAATATAGTATCACAAAAGCTACCTTTGCTCTCCTCATTTTCAGGACAGTTCAAGCGCACCAACTTGTTCGTTTGTTTCAAACACCCGGTTCAACCAAACCCAGCAACAACAGAGTCAATAGATTTGTTACACAGATAGGATCTGTGGTGATTTCTTTTTCTCGTGACTTTTCATTATACCAATAATATACACCTTTTTTATAAGAACAGCCAACTCCAAGTAAGCCTTCAAACGTGTTCTTAATTCTTCTCGACCTTAAGGTAAAACTATTCTTAGATTGTTCTTAATTACAACAAAAAATAGATTGAAATCATTGAATTCAAAAATTTTCTTAAGAAAATAGCGTTTTGAAGCCTTCAAATGATAACAACAGGTTCTAAACATTTTGCCAACTGAAGCCTTACGTTCTTATATGGTTTGTTCTTACAAAAAAACGTAATTCAGTTAAGTAGAGCAAAGTAATATATTATAAATTATATC
Organism: Darlingtonia californica; assembly: GCA_032270445.1. Classification (NCBI taxonomy): domain Eukaryota; kingdom Viridiplantae; phylum Streptophyta; class Magnoliopsida; order Ericales; family Sarraceniaceae; genus Darlingtonia; species Darlingtonia californica. The sequence continues at coordinate 8,230 of JAUBWS010066033.1, forward strand.
ATGTCGAAACACTTCCTAACACCTCTAACCTCTGTAAAGTTTTATTGCTAACGAATCTACCAGAAAAGCTAATGAATTTTGTAGAACCTTTTTTTCCCCGTCTCCCCAACCTATATTGAGCTTTACTTTGCGTATTTGAGATGTACTTATAAGGCGAGAGTATCATTGTTGCTCTTTAAGATTTTAAACCCAGGGTCATCATTTTTCACCAATCTGTTATTTGGTTTTGCTAAATATGTATTCTTACAAAATTTTCCCTGAATTAATAAATCTCCACAATAAGGATTTTTTTATGTGTGACTTTTTATAAATTTTAACTTTATTCTGTGCCGAGAAATTTTCAACATTTTTGGAATCTTAGGACCTATCCCCAGTGCATGGTTCGTGGTGCTACCCATGGGTCCAGGACTGTAAAAAAAGTCTCCAAGTCTACGCAAAGAATTTCGTTTAAGAGATTCATCTTTTTTTTAGATTGCTTAGTTTAACTCATTCACATTCATGAGGGATTTGAATTAATGGATGTCGTAAAAAGAATGCTATAAAACTGATATAGGCCGGCATAAAGATTACAGTAATCTAAAATCCGATTTAAAGATAAAGAGGAGAAATTTGTATGATTCTTCTTGCCCAGTCTCTTAACAAAAGCCTACAACCATATTACCATATATAGAAGCGATAAATCTATATACGGTAGTGTAGGAAACTTCATAACTCTGGGTATAAGATCCCTATGTTATACAATCGTGCTAAACCGTGAATCTGTCTTTGACTCTTATACCCTAACTTTTCTATAAGCTAATGTTTATTAGAGGGATAGAGAGAGAGCTAGGATAATGTACTACCAATTTCAACTTTCAATTCATGATTTTATAGCTCAATTTTTAAATTTTATTTTTGAGTTCAAACTCGAAATCGTTTCAAGTTTTTCGTAAATTTCACACTGGAACTCCTATAAACTCTTTCAAATACTTTATCACGGGAAAAATACCCGTACAGTTCGCAGAAAAATTTGTCCCGTAATTACAGACTATAGAACTTTGTGAGAAAATCAAAGTAGTAGGAAAAGGAAATTTCCATGCTTGGTATGTCCGTGGCCACTTGCCGATAAATACCGAGTATTGTCTATAATATATCTATAAATATGTCTCACGTCAGTTTCTGACCCTAGTCACAAATTTCAAGTTCTAAAACCTAGTCGCAAATTGTAAGTTTAAGTTTCTGAACCTAACTAAAATGATAAAATAGGAAAATTAAAATTTTGTTTTACCATGTAGGATTTAAACCGAGGTCCACTGTATTAAAAGACTGTCTCCTTATCCACTCTGCCACCATAGCTTTCAATATATTCATTCAGGTTAGATTTAAACGTAAAAATCAAGGCTAACCTTATCAATGATATTATTGATAAGAAATGAAAGTGAGACATCTCTATGCGGTATATTTATCGGAATCTCCTGGCCTCCTTTCCGCCATTATTATTATTGAACAGTCGGAAAGTGAGCCCCTCTTATTTTCGCTTGAGTACATGAACATAAAGTTTTCATCGCTTCCCGTAACTAAGTTTAGAAAGCACACACTATTTATATATAATACAAGGAATCTAGCCTAAGCCAAATTGTCTCAGAGCATGTCGCATTCTCCAGGAGACTAGAAATTTACCTCTTACATATAGTGTAGGAGCCCAAAACACAAAATATCTTTTTTTCTAGGAAGGCCAAAAAAAATCTAGTAGGTATCAAATGTTCTCAGAACACATCCATATATTCCAGGAGGCTGAAATTTTCGGCCGAACGCATCAAATTTTCCAGCTAAGTAGCTTTCGAAATATTCTCCGAAGCACATTTAAATTCCTAGAAGAAACATTCCTTTCAAATAGATACTTTGCAAAAATGCCTCGTTGGCTGCTTTCGAATCTTCACATACGGCTATTGTTAATACTTCTTTTAGTCTGATTGCAGACCTCACCACACGCAAAGGCGCTCCGTTAAGGTCTGCGATCAGACTATACTTCTTTATGATGTAGATTCCGTTACAGAACGACTTTAATGGGAGGAAATAAAAGGTTTTATGGCTCCGTTCACATCATACCCGTTGTGTTTTGATGTTTGATATAGTATATATGTGTTAGATTAAAAAAGCAACTGCAAAGCCCATACCAAAAAGATCAAATAAATAAAATCTTAAAAAAACAAACAAAATGATGCGATAGGTTTAAGAGGAAGTATTTTTATGATATAGTAGAGATCGCATACCAGGCTTTTATGATTGAATTTTACTTGAGCAAAAACAATGCCAGGTTTATTTCGAAAAATATTTGTGCTTAATTATGAAGTTTTTTAAAAACATTTTTTAGATAGAGACGAAATAATTTATAGCCTGTATTCAAGCCACCCCCTGCACCTGAAATTTCCCAAATTCAGTTTCTGCATAATGTTTTACCGCCCATTGTGCATATGAGACGCTTCATATTCAAGCAACATTTTTCTAACGTCAATCAACGACGTTACGGCACCTCGTTGTTACGTTAAAAAGATGTGCACCGTCTAGGGGATAACCTGTACCTGTATTTTCTCACGGAGACAGCGGGAGGGACTGGTACAGTCTAGACTTTTTCATAGTCCGCTAAGAGATGTCGTTAGCGCGCGGGCGAAAAATAGGTGTGTCACGCGGGAACAGGAATTTTACGAAGCGAAGAAGATAGAAAAGAATTAAGTTTCCGTTCCGTACCTTTATTAATTTAGGGTTCCTTTTATAGTAGTCCGGCCGGCTATGGGCGGAAGGGAGGCTACTTCGGCCATTTCTCATAATTCTTCATAACCCTGGTCTAATGCAAATATTGAAAACATACTTATCCTACATTCAATGAGGAGGAACTTTTGCGTCCTGAGTTTTCATGATGCTTCCAGTGGTAATCATAAACGTTATGAGCTCGTCGAAAAAAACAGAAAAAAAACGAGATGATAATAGAAAGGATAAACGGCACTTGTATAAAAAAAGTTCATTCCCACATTATGACTATATTAAGATTCTTTGAATGTCACAAGTTAACAAATTCATTTGTGCTAATGAGTCAAACAAAAACGTCATTGATGAAAAAGTGACTTTTACAATATTTGTCATGAATAACGTCATGAACAAATCGCTTTATGAACTCAAGTTTCGCATGACGTTTCTTTTTTGGCCGGCCTCGAGATTCCATAAACAGCGCCTTTCTGTTTATACGACGAATTTCTAAAATCTGATTGGTCAAGCAGAAATTTCAATTGATCATCGGTGAAGTTCGGCAGTAATTTCCGATAGTTATTCAAGATGGCAGCCACAGTGAGGAGGATGGGTTCGTCAACCATCATGTCAACGGTGCTTCGATTTTTAACTTTATTTGTTGTGCTGCTATTAAATTTCAATAATGAAGTTCATGGTTTTAATGTGGATTTAAAGTCACCTTTTGTATTCAAATCATCAGATCCTAATGCTTACTTTGGATACTCACTTGCTTTTTATAAAGCTGCAAATTCGTAAGTTCCATTCGAAAATTTTGTGTGTGTTCATGATAAGCCGAGCAAAACCTGGCAAATAAGTTCAAGAATTAATTCAGATGTTTCCATTTTAATACTAGACCCTACCAGCATAGACATGTTAAGTAGATTTCAATCTTCTCAAAACATGTCAAGTATAAAAAACATAAAAATAGCTTTTTCCTTAATGCTGCCTGTGTTTGCGATGAAGTCTCCTGATTCTTTTGGGAGTCTCCAGAATTCCATTCTACAGTAATATCCAGATCTCCCAACTAATTATTGATTAACCAATCCAATTATATAGTTTGATTGTCAACGATTGAATTAAAAGGGTTCACAGTTCATAAAATGCAAGTCGTCTTTAAATAAAGGGGGTGATGACACTGCCGGACCTGTTCAGTTCTGTCTGGCGCACAAACTGAAATAGATTTTGCACCAGACATAGTCATTCCCAGACAGTACTGTACAGCATCAGGCAAAAAACTTTTAAAGATTTTCTTGTGTGCAATTGATTATTTATGCTGTTATTGGCATGTTAATTTTGTCTTTGCTACTGCTGTTTTTAAAGAAAAAATCAACAACAAATCTATTCAAATGTTTCATGGGTCAAGTAAGAACCTCAAAGAATAAGTCCTGGAACCAAGTTTATTTTACTGTGCAAGAATCTAGTGGCACTAGTTATAGTATGCGTTTTACTGTTAAATTTTTTAAAAAATTTTCCTGGAAAGAGAAGTTCTTGGTAAAACCTCACCAGGCAAAATATGACTGTATTTCTCAACAACTTTTTGTTATCAAGTGACTTATATACCGAAATCCATATACAGCTATTCTCGTTATTTAACACAAGTAATATTTTATTTGTCAATATGATGTTACATGACTTGGAGACTACTTCAATAGAAATATTTCTACATGAATTTATACAAGCATTTTTTGTCCTACTACGGTTTTTGTTAAGCAGATTGAGTTTTATGGATTTAATGTAGAGGTTAATGTCACCCAAGCCAGTCATTGAGCAGCAGAAAAATTTTCTGTTTATAAGCCCCTAAATTGTTTGAAAATGCAATCCCTGCAGAAAAATTGTTTTTGTTAAAGCTTATCCATAAAATGTGCTAAAATTCAAATTAATTTTACAAGAGAATATACGTATTATGCATATTATGTACATATATATACAGGACAGTATATATCATAGTTATTAGAGGTTGTGCATTTACTATATACATGTTTTCAATTCATTGACCTGAAATCGAGAGAAACTTTTGAGAGGGTTGAATTTTTCAATCCAATAGAAGATTGAGTTTTTACTGCTGCATAACAGCAATTCAATTTTTCTTTGCAAGATAGATATTTCAAAGTAGATTTGTGACCTGGGTGAACAAAATCGCCCAAGTCACCCTGAATTGCTATGTTTCCAAAAACTGTTTTTGGGGTCTATTTTTCCATCATATTAGCGTGAATAATTTTTTATGAAAAATTTGCATTTTTGTTTACTCAGGTTTCATTACTACGGTACTTTAGCTACCATTTGAAATAAAATTCAAGATTTTATCACAATTTTTGGTCATGACATTTCTATTCAAACATACCTAGTGACGAGATATGTTTTGAGATATCTTACAAATTATATTAAATTCAAGAAAAGTTTGTAAAGTGGTGATTTCCTATTTAACATTAAAAAACAGGAACAAAACACTTCGCAATGAAAGTACCTTGAAAATGACTTGCATTACAAAAACTTGCAAATCTATTATGAAACGCTAATTTGACCCCTGGTCTATTATATCATTGATCAGATCAATTAATTTTTGCTTCAAGAACTTCGGTTTTTATCATTGATTACTTAACTTATTTCTCCAATCTTACACCATGGCGTGATTTAAAGTGCTTTGAAATTGCAGGTAGGTAAGTTTGATAAACTTAAAAACTTTTATTCCCCTGCTCTTTCACAGATAAGCTTATTCCGGTTGCCTGATTGTGGCTTTATGAATTGGCTTCACCTCACATTCAGCTGTAACTGCTGTAAACATGCCCAACAAGAAGACTCACAAGAGCCCCATGTAGACTCCCCCCCCCCCCCCTTTGAAATAAGAAGACCACATATATTCCCCAATAATCTTGGTCATTTTAATCTAAAACAACACTATCCCCCCCCCCCCCTAGTTTTTTACCATACTCCCATTCATGCCTTCAATCTTTTAGAAGAAACTGCTACTGAAAGACTTTTTATTTTATGTTTTAAAAAAAAGATACACAAAACCTTTGTGTCAAAATATACCCTAAAAAACCCTACATAAAGTTGCCCCTCTCCCCTTACGCACCAAAAAAATGGCATCCCCCAGTAAAACTTGGATTCATGAAAAAAATTCCCCCTCCCCATCTCTTAGGGGGAGGGCGGGGGGGGGGGGGTGAAACCATGTTGTGGTGGTGAGAAATTCTAAGTTTCTGGACGTAGTCAGAAATTCTTAATTTCTGAAACCTTAAGTCACAAATTTTAAGTTTCTGAAACCTGCAGTAGTCACAAATTATAAATTTCTGAACCTAACTAAAATGAAAAAAAATTAATCAACATAAATTTACTCCACCAGGGGGGTCAAACTGGGTACCTTCCGACCACTTAAACCGCACCGCTACCACTGAGCCAACTGGGCACAGGAAGATTTCATGGATATGATATATTTTCTTACAATTAAACATTTTAGGGCATTTTTAGTGAAAAATAATGGAGATCAAGGAATCTAAAGATAAGCACTGCCACCACAAACTTAAAAAATATTGACAGATTTCAAAATTAACAATTGTGACCTTCCAAGCGATTTGGAGTACATAGACTTTGACCGTTCTGTGTATCGGTCATCTTTTTTATCGGTCAAATA
>JAUBWS010066044.1:0-14620 GCA_032270445.1 Darlingtonia californica
TTTTACAGAAATTTCGGACCCCCCCTTTTATTAGGACCCCCCCTATTATTCGGGTCCTTAGAGTAGGTTATCTCAATGCACAAGCCAGAAATTCGAGTTTAAAGTTTGAAAATCTTTGAAATTTTTCGCAACGCTGTCTAATTATGAGCAATTTTTTTCCGAAAACAATGAGTATTTTTTTTTACTTAGACAAATTGAAATATTCATAAAATATGCAAACACTCAAATACCAAAAATAAAAAAATTAGGGGTTTAACCTTAACCTCCTTTGTCCCTCACAAATTACAGCCATGCCGATAATGTAGTATTAATGTACTATTTCATCAGAGAGTAACTGAAATCTACAGTTTCCCATTTCTTTGTGTTTTCTAAATTTGTTTTGTTTTTTAATTGAATTTCTCCTTGGAAACCATTCGAATGTTCGAATCATTAAATCTACTGTTATCTGATTGCGCTAAAAGTTATCGTACGATCTTTTTTCAGCGAATCAGATGATTTGTTTTGACATTGGAGAAAAATCAGCTACCGCGAGGAACGATAATGTTCGTAAATTTTATGAAATAAATCAGGGTGCGCGAAATTTCTACGCTAGATATTATTCTTCTAGTCAGGTATTCAGAAAAGCTGTAATTTTAGCACCCCTTTCCTCATTTTTACATATTTCCAACCCTCTTTCATGTCCTATAAAAGTATCAATGATATTTGTATATTTCATAAGCGTAAAGCCGATCGGGATCCAAGTGCACTCAATCGTGCGCCGCCGAAATTCTCGGTAAATAACATATTTGCTGTGAGTGTGACCTCAAATTCAACGACCTTTTTTGCCAGCTGCGCTAAGATCGGTGAAAAATATTGCGGACAAGTGTTTCCATGGGGATATCGCCGATCTCTTTTCTAAAAAACACCTCTTCAATGATGAGCGAATCGACTCGTTTGATACGTCCTAACAGCAACAACAATCTGCCAAAACGCCCAGGATTAGATGGGAAATCCTTGTTGACATAATTTTTTAGAGCCAACTGGCACCTGTCTTGTTTCGCCTCCACCGTACATTGCGCTGATAACCCAGCAACGTCTGAAAAAAGAAATGTGTAAATAAAAGGAGAGTAATAACGGAAAAAGTTATTCCTGTAAAACAGAGGCTAGGTTTTTAGTAGCCTGTACCAGACTTTCTGTACCAGGGTCTGTGAAGCTGTGAAGGGTAGGTTTTTACATGGGTGACGATATAAAAAAATAAGGCCATTTTAGGTTAAACTACAGACAAAAAGCTTCAAATCAGTTATAGACCCTGTTTAATATGCATCGCCAATCAAAATGGCTATGCCAACTTCGAAAGGGTGTATTTACTTACAAGGATTAAAAATGGCGATGAATTGCAAGCATGCTAACTCCTTTTCATCCAGATCAAGTTGATCCATGTCAATAAACAGTTCAGCAAAATCTCGAAATCCTTGTATATTGTTTTCGCTGTCCATCTCTTCTTTGACATGTGTATAATTGAACAACAATTTTTCGGACACAATTTTCCATTGAAAAGCGGACAGGAGAAATAAGCTACACCATCCTTCTTGTATCAAACAGATCTGAATAAAAAGTGAATTTATCGGTATAATGATAACGCATTGTGAAGTGTATGGGTGGGAAACCTGTTTCTTTATTTTTCTTCCTTCCTGTCCCGTCCAGTAGTTAAACAAGCGAAAAGTAACGCAGGATTACTTTACTAGTTTACGAATTGCAAGGTTCGCAATTCTAATTCATTATAACGAGGGTTTCTTTTTGGTGAAAATTGACATACAAGGGTTCGTGTGGGTGTGCCTCATGAATTGTCATAATATGAATGCCTACGAGAGCAAAATAATTTCTTGGGAGAACAATTCGTGTCCATGACTTTCTGTGATTTTTAAACTGCGTGAATACGATAAGGCCATCTTCTTGGCAACCCAGCTGGCAAAATCGTGAGAAAACCCACGCGGATTAGTGTTTTCTATTTAAATGGCACGTGCACATGTGTGCCGTTTAAAAAGAAAAACACTCCTCCACATAGGGTTACTAATTTTGCCCGCAGGCAATAGAGAGAATCAGGAGAAGTTTCATTTATCTTATTCTAAAATATCGCTCATACTTTGAAGTAGTCATTCTTAAATAAAAGAGAATGCTTTTACTGATCTTACCTGATCGTTGTAACATAAGGAGTTAAATGATGGAAGATTCTTTGTCCATTGTATGGTCTTGAACAACAGTTTGGCAGTAGATTCTGTCAAAGAATTATGCAATATCTAATGCAGAAACAACGAGATAATTCAATTAACGGGAAGAAACCTCAAACATTTGTCTTATTGAAAACTCCTTATTTTTACTAGTTGTCAGTATCCATCCGTTAAATCAGGCCAACTCAGAAGAATTTTGTTGGTAAGATCATGTAAAAGCTATAAAAATATTTTTTGTCAGCAAAGATAACATATGACATCGAGCATTTTTGACTTGATTAACCTGACATATTCATAAGGCTGAACTACGAAAATAAGCTTGTGGAAATAGTTCCTGTACTGCAGACACTACGATGACTGGTTCAGGACTACCATTTAAGCTTACAGAGAAAGTTATGATCAAGAAAATGAAATTTGTAAATAGCCTCTAGAATGGGCTTTTCAAAATCGTTCCAAGACGGGACAAAATTTAGAGACGACCCCTAAATGAAGAAAATCCTTTTAAATTTGAAATTAAATTACCATTTTACCTCATCTGGATCTGGGTGTAAATATTCGATTGTCGTTATGACAACGTCTTGAATGAAATCTTCCCACGTGTCATTTTTATGGATAGCTTTTAAGAGAGCTGGCGGGTGATTTTCGCTTCTTTTATGATGGTATACATTATATCGCATGGAGTTGCATAGATGAGCTTTTACCAACATTTTATCCTGTTGTTGTTTGCGTAATGTTGAATTCCTTGGACCGCGTTCATGCTGGACAGCTGTAGATATGATAAGAAATAAAAATACAACAATTTCCTTAGGCTTACCTTATAAAGTCGAACTAACGCCGCGTTTAATCGTTACGTTAATTACACTTTTACGTCTTATTCGTAAGTGAAGTCTTGTAAAATGGAGCCTGATTGAACAATCAAATAAATATTTACTAGTCAAATTTAAACTTTTTAACTATATCAATATTTTACCATTATAAACATTACTAGGGATAAGTTCGCAAAAATATCATTAGTTAATTAAAGGGTAAAACATCGTCAATTTTATCAGGTAAAACATCTACAAGAAGTGACTGACTGGTTGATGGGTTATTGGTAATTTTTAATGACCAAAAATTTTTACCACCTTTTTGAATGTATAAACTTTTACGATATAAATAAAACTTTTTCTCAAGATTTTTCCTTTCTTTTAGCCTCTTTTTCAACCTTTTTAATGGCAACAGTTATGAAGCTAAGCAATAATTGTTTCGAAAATAAGTTGCCAAAAATTGACTTTGCCGATACAATTGAGTCGGTAACTTTTGTTTAGTTTGTGCAACTGATATTTCTACCGATTACATTTTTCCTAACTAAAAGTCGTTGATAACATATTCCGAAGTTTGGTATGCTTAGAAGACGTGTATCAAGAGAAATTCTGAATTTAGATGTCCACTAAATACAATTTTTCTAGTCTTTTTTTCGCAGTATGTAGTTAGGATCTAGTTTAGCACGGCATACACCGTAGGAAAAAAAAGAAAAATCTTTCCGTACGGCTCACTTCTCCGCTGTTATTTTTCTTCCGAGTCCGAATCCGAATAAACAAAATTTTAGACTTGTTTACTAGTCTAATCTAAAGACTGACATTAAAATACTGACCATCTTTATTCATGTTGACTTCCAAGCATTTTTTCAATCTGCAATACCGACATTGGTTTCTGTGTATCTTATCAATTGGACATGATCGGAATACAGAAGATGGATTGGAATTATTGTTCAAATCAACATTGTGTTGAGACTGCCGACAAGTGTATTTCCTAAACAATCAAAATATAATATATAAGGAAGCATAATTCGTGAATTTTGCGATTTTTGATGTCTTCCGCGAAACTTAATTCCCGCGAAGTTTTTCGTTTTAGGCGACCGCGAAAATGTTTTCGCCAAAAAAATTCTTGTAAAATATGTACTATCTATGCCAATGTGATTCGAAATTTGTTTGGCTTCCTTCAAAGTTATAAATTCTGTGAACAAATATTGCAAATTTTTTTTAAATGAACCTTAAAATCTAAGTCGTCTGCAAAACTTTATTCCCGCGAAATATTTTTGATCTTCATCCGCGAAATTTAAAAATGAGGCAAGGTCATCCGGGAAATTTAGATTCAGCGAAAATTAGTTCCTTCAAAATATTCGGTAAACCAGTTCCGAGCTTTTTGGCTCTACTCTTGGTCTGCTGGCACTGTTTTGAAGGCCGGGAAGACAAACAAATATGAATTGGGTATTCGAGAGGGGAAAAATAATTATGCGGTCCTTCCTTGATCCAAAACAAAATTGAAAGGTTTGTCATGTAAAAGGGTGCAGGGAGAGATGTAGTTATTATCAAATTCAGCATGTTTGATTTTCAAGCCATATTGATTTAAAACTTTTAGGATGTGTCCGTTATCATGTTTTCGAATAAAATTATTTTTGCTAATTCGGGAGAGATGTAATTACGATATGAGGATTAGGAAGAATTGATAATAACAATTTGATAATTATTTTCTGTCAGCATTTTTTATCTTATTAAGATAAAAGGAGAATTATTAAGATTAATAAGGAGAATAAATAGCGTTAGCAATGTTTTTTCTTCTTAATTATATGTAACTTTTTTCTCAAAGAAAATTAAACTTAAAAAAAACATCAATTTTTTTTATTTTCCCCTAATTATTAACGCGCATTTAGGCTCTATAATTTTTATGATCTATTTTTATTCAATTTTCTACGCGTGCCGGCGAAAATAGTTATTTTCACCCGCTCGTTGAATTAAAAAAATTTGGGTAGGTAGCATTGAATTAAGAAGTGAAAAAATTGAATAATGTTCTTACTTGTTCTTTCGAATACTTCTCTTGAAGAAACCACTACACCCATCGCATGCATATACTCCATAATGTTTCCCTGATGAATTATCTCCACAAACTACGCAAGGTGTATCCAAAAGTCGCCCTACATACCAAAAAAACAAAATAAGTTAACATCTCTTACGGTTCGTTTCAAAATATGAACAAATATCTAATCAGCGAAAAAGTTTGGTATTGCTGAAGTTTTTGAAAATTTCATGTGGTTGGATTTGTTGATGTAATAAAAGATAATAAAATTACACTAAAGAACGGCAATAAAATAGTTGTTGAAATAAACCAATCAGCGGGTATATTCGAAAAAACTTCATTTCTACTCAAAACGTTTTCTTCCACTGAACCATAAAGTTTCGAACGGAAAAGATTTCGCGGGAATTTAATTTCTAATTTTCTACTTTTATCTAACGTAGCAACATCGAGCCGATTAAAAAATAGTCTATCGGATATACCGTTACGGGCTCTTTGCCCTCCTCCTGTTCATCTTCGTGGTTATTTATGAATTTGGACGTCTGCGGATAGACCAAGTGGAGGGCAAAAAATCCTGAAACGGTTTATCGGATAGACTAACTAAAAAAAATTTCAGTCCTTTTGAAATACCTTATCGACAAAAAGAAGTCATAATCATAAAAAAACTCAGCAACCATTTCAGTCGGTGTAGAATGTAGCCACTTGTACAACTTGCTCATAACTTCTCAGCATATTTTTCGGTAAAAATTTTAGTCACCAAGTCAACATTTGATCACTTTTGCTGACAGTTTTCATCAAAAAGGCATGGAGATTTTCACAAACAATAGCCTTGCTAATTCAAAGTGTCGATTATCTAACGCGCGTGATTAAGTTACGTAATTTAGTCCTCAAAGTACAATAGGCGCTACAGAGATGCCAGAGTTTTTCACCTTAACTAGTCATTGGGTAGTACAAAGTCACCGATTACTGTTCACTTTACAAGGCGATATGCTGTAGGTATTTCAAAAAAGGTAATATTCTCATTGGCCCCAATTAAAGAAAAGTTGAGGCTAACCTTGGTAAACTGTCGTAAATAGGTCAATTTATTTATTTGTAATGGATTAAGAGCGACGTGGTACTGACTTAAAAACTCATAGTTCCCAAGTATGACACCGTCACGAGGTGTTTCCAAGAAGGAAAGAACCCGCATTTGCAACATTTCAAACAACAGAACTGATGAGACTAACCTGGGTACGTAATCGTAGACAGATATGATAAATAAAATTACTGACCTGATTTGTGTATTACCGTAGACATGATGTTTCTTCTCAGGTAGAACGTAGGTATGTGACAGGGCTTGAAAAATATCCACTTTATGTGCCATTTCAGCAAAGAAACAAACAAAGGCTTATAAACAATGAACAATAAAATAATATCAAAATTGCATAAATAAATAATCAAGAGAAAGGGTCTCGACACAATAGAATAGAATCCCCAGAAAATGTATGCAATAAAAATCTATGTTATAAAGCAATGAACATAAATCGATATAAATAAAATAGCTCGTAACTAAACACCAAATTTGTAATGAACATACAATAGGAAGATATAAGATTCCTTTACATGGATGTCGAATAAAAAATTTGAAATACCGCAACTTCCTATAAGAATCTGAAGAATATCTGATCAGTTAAAACACACCTATCATTGTTTATTAAACGCCAGCTTAATAAAAAAGTGGTTTTTGATTTTCGATTTTATATATATTATTTTCGATTTTTCTTTCCGTAACAATACTTTCTTTTCACACATATAAATTTGTTTATTGTGTCTGAATTGATTCCTTATAAAAGCGATACACAGGATGAGTCATATAAACAGCGACCTGTAAGAGAAAAGACTTTAAGGCTGTAAATAAATAAGTCATTTTGCACTGACAGTAAAGATAGCGGCAGAAGAAATATCAGACCCATTGTAGCCTAGTTCTAAAATCATTTCGTAAAAGGGTCCGATCAAAGTATCTTAGAGATAGGGGCGGATAGAGATTATGTGAAAGTTGTGATTTCACACAGTTAAGTAGTCTAAAATTACCAAAATCGGGAAAAATTTTATAGACATTTCGGGAAGAATCGGGGAAATTTAATCAGAAAATCGGAAAATTTCGGGATTTTCACATGGTGTTTTGAAGAGTTTGTATCCGCCCCTGTTCTACAACTAAATCTTCATTGTATATGTCATCCGTAAGAAAAATCTTGACGTTTTGACTGTATTATTGCAAAGTCCTACTTCCAAGAAGTTTCGGTTAACTTGGACATTCGCTAAGTGAGGCGAATTCATTTGGTCTCTTGAGAGTCCCACTCATAGAGAGTATACTGTATATGGTCAAATTGTCAAGTTAATTTCATTTGCTATTTTATTGTCAGAAATTTTCGCTGAGGAGAACATTTTGCGGTTTCACGGCTTTGAGACCCAACCTTGTTGCCAAGTATTAACTTCTAATAATAAATAGGTTAAGAGTACTATTGCCCTTCAAAGCGGGCCACTTTTCAAAAGGTAATTTACATTGATTCAATTTTGTTATTCGTAAAATTCTGATCAAAACGGTAAAAGTAAATTCCACAAAAGAGAGAAGGTTTCACGGTTTTTCCAGCAACGAAGTTTTCTTACCGCAAAAATTTTTCGCCGTAGAGACAAAGGCAGCATAATGTACGATGGCTCTGAGGGATCATAATTCTCAATAATTTTTTCATTTCTCAATCATATTTTTTTACTTCTCAGTTTTTTCTTTACTCATAATTTTTTTTTTACTTCTCACTTTTTTTTTACTTATCAAATTTTTTACTTCTTAATTTATTGGAGTCATGGCCGAGTGGTTAAGGCGCTGGACGCTTAAACCGGAGTCCAAAGTTCAACTTCCTTGCGAGGCTTTCGGTAGTAAACTTTATCAAACACGGTACCCAGGTGCCCTGAGGTGTTTTTCCAGGAGGTCAGGATACCCTCATTGTTATGGATGTATATATGTACCTATCCATCAGGTTGCCATCTTACTTGCTTATGCTTAATCCTTGCTTATATACTCTAGATAAGTGGTACTTTCACTAACTGAGACAGATTCTCTTGTCCCTTGAACTTTCTAATCTATTTTCAGCAAACATTTTCGGTTAAGTTGGACCCGAATAAGTGAGACTTTCGATAAATGGGACGGCTTTTCTTGGTCTCGTGAACTGGAAACTTCGCTTAAATGGGACTTTACAGGGAATTTCTCAGTAGTGACCACTCATGTGCGAAATGCAGGACTTCTGATTGAAGTAAGTCTTAAGCCTTTATATCTTTACACTTTTTACCGACTTTGCTTTATTGATTTACAACTAAATCTTAATTGTACATGCCAGGTCGATTGTAAGCCCTACCTCCAAGGAGATTTGGTTTACTGGGACAATCGCTACGATAAGGATTCTTTGGGTCCCTTGAGAGTTCCACTTATCGACAACATATAGCATTAGTGGGATACCAATCCCTTTTATTGTAAGTGAACGGCTACAGAAAAAAAGATGTATGAAAATTTTGTTATCCAAACTTTCAGTAAACGAGAAGAATCAACCGAGTAGAGGGCTTGCCTGGATATATTGTCCCATCTATCTTTTAACTTGTATCTTAAGCCGTGTGCTAAATAAACAAATCTTGATAACATACAAAGAATTGAGAAATAAAAAATTGAGAAGTGAAAAAAAATTGAAAAGTAAAATAAAAAGTGAGAAGTAAAAAATCAAGATTTGTTAAGTTTGGATACTATAATCTTCTACCATAATCTTCATACATCTTTTTTTCTGTAGCCGCTCACTTACAATAAAAGGGGTTGGTATCCCACTTATGTTGTATGTTGTCGATAAGTGGAACTCTCAAGGGACCAAAAGAATCCGTCCCACTTAGCGATTGTCCCAGTAAACCAAATCTCCTTGGAAGTAGGGCTTACAATCGACCTGGCATGTACAATTAAGATTTAGTTGTAAATCAATAAGGCAAAGTCGGTAAAACAGTACAAAGATATAAAGGCTTAAGACATAGCTACTTCAATCAGAAGTCCTGTATTTCGCACTTTGTTACTACTGAGAAATTCCCTGTAAAGTCCCATTTAAGCGAAGTTTCCAGTTCACGAGACCAAGAAAAGCCGTCCCACTTAGCAAAAACCTCACTTATCCGGGTCCAACTTAACCGAAAATATTTGCTGAAATTAAGTTAGGAAGTTCACGGGACGAGAATCTGTCTCAGTTAGTGAAAGTACCACTTATCTAAAGTATACTATATAAACAAAGCTTAAAGCATAAGCAAGTAGGGTGGAGACCTGGTATGGATAGGTACATATTTTAAACGGGCTTAAACGGCCTGATATGAATTTTGTAAGTCTTCATTGTCAGATTGTTATAAACAGGGCTTTTTTTTAAACTGGAACATTTTGATTTTCTTTGCAATCCCTTGTTTTATGCTCATTTGTCGGTTTTTTCTGCTCGGAAAGCAGTGTCTCGAAGCACGGGCACGAGCAACAGGACTTTTAAATATCAAAAAGCAGTAAAGAGGCCCTGGGAACGAGGAGGGGTGAATGAATGATTTGCATTTACATAGAATAGCCTCTTAAGTTTTTTATGAACTGGTTATCAAGGAGGGTATCCTGCCTTCCTGGAAAAACACCTCGGGCGACTGGGCACCATAATAAGGAGAACTAACAGTGTTTCATAAAGTTCACTACCGAAAGCCTCGTAAGGAAGTCGCCGGTTTAAGCGTCCAGCGTCTTAACCACTCGGTTATGACTCCAAAAAATAAAGTAAAAGGTTGAGAAGTAAAAACAAAAAATATGGGGAAAGTAAAAAAAATTTAGAAGCAAAAAAAAATTAAGAAGTAAAAAAATGGAGAGGTAAAAAAAAATGAGAAGTAAAAATTATTTGAACTGGAGGTAAAATTTATGAATTGAGAAGTAACAATTTTGGACTCAGAAGTAAAAGTCTTGGACCAGGAAGTAAAAAAATATGATTGGGATGGGAAGTAAAGAATTTTATTGAGAATACACCTTTCCCGAATTAACCCCGTTGCTATGGAAAATCTCAAAAGTGAAATATCTAACAAATTTTTGCAGAGAAATGTTGCAAATGACAAAACTAACATATCTTGAAAATTTCATTTAAATCTGAATTGCGCAACAAAAGTTATGGCACTTTCGTTTTTTAACAAAACAGCTTGTGTTGCCTTGATAAAATGTTTTTATCCAGTTACGCCTCGTTTTCATGCAATCAAGTGTTTTTCAAAAGCTTGTTGTGACTGAATTATAAAAGAGCTTCCCTGGAATTTTGTATTTGGTCTTACTTAGGTATAGTGTTTAAGAAAAAGTGTAAATTTGTTTAAAATCATAAGTTTTGATTTTCGAATAATTAATTCGGGAAAGGTCTATTCTGAACCCTCAGAGCCATCGTAGCCATATGTAGGTATACAATGCAAATTATTGCATATTTTTTCTCGCCGATTGTGAAACGACGCGCGCAACGTATGGTGAAGTTCTCACACAAACGAACAAAACAAATAATAAAAAAAGAGGTTTAGGGTTTTGCCCGCTGGGATTTTGATTTTTACAACGATAAAACCATGTAGAATGCTCAAAAAGTTCACAGCTTGAAAAGTTGTGAAGACTTTTTTGTGGGAAAAAAATTTTGTTTCGAGTTTATCAACCATAAAGATTATAAAATTTTCCTCAACAAAAACTCTCTTACCTTTAAGTAGCATTTATTTTGATCATATACAGTTCCAGTTCCCTTGCATGTTGAAAAATTTCATCAAGCTGTTTCCAGAATAATAAAAATATCGATCTGTAAGTTAGAAATAGGAAGGTTCTTTACATGCTTTACCAAACAGTTCTAAAAAACAAAAAATATTGAAGAATTTCAAGGCAGCAAAAATGACCTTGCCTTAATTTCATTGATGGTAAAAGGGCAAAACTTAAAGGCACTGAATATCGCAATACTTTACAGTATACTCGTTATTAGCAAAAATTTTAGCAGGAAGCTATTTTCGCGAATTGGTCAACACGCAAATTTTTCACCAATTCGTTAATATCAGAAACATAGAAATAGAACTAGAAGGAAAATTCTGACATGAAAATATACCATTATATAACATGAGCCACGTCTATTGAAACACCCAAACAATGACTTCTGTAGTTTGTGAAGATAACACACTCTTTGGGAAAGCATCGACTGAGAAATAGATATCATCTTCACTATCTAAAATATTGTTAAAAAATACTTTTATAGTTGTCAACACTTCAAGAACCCGAAACTAATACTTTAAAGGGATTAAATGTCGCCTTGCCTTGACATTTAATCCGTCGAGAAATCTAGATAACAGCCATCCGCGAAATTAAATCCTTGCGAAAATTTTCGAAAAACGCTGATCCGCGAAATTCCGCGAATTTTTTAAAAAATATTGCGAGTAGGCCCTTAATTTAGTGAACAAAAAAAGTTTCAATCCGCGGAATTAGCAAAACAATTGTATGTATCATCCGTGAAATCTGCGAATTATTTGAAAGAGGATCATCCGCGAAATTAAATAATAATGTGCACGTGCACCGCTTCATAAATCCTGAACTAGATAAGCTAGAGTAATGAAACATGACAGGAATATAGATTGCTATAAAATCTACAACTTCATGAAAACATTTTTTTTCAAAACGGCTGCCATTATGCTGTGACGTCATCGTATATGTTAAAAAATGCTGAAATTTAAGGATTTTAGGATACTTTTTGAAATAATTTTGCGGGAGATCTAATAAAGCTTAATGCGGGGTTTTGATTTTCTGTAAGATAAAGGATTGAACTTTAACATATTTTTAAATATATATTTTTGGTGCAGCATTGCCCTCAAAATTAAAATTTTTCCAAAATGATGACGTCATCAATTATTACGTCAGTGTACTTGCTACTATTTTGATGACTTCATTTGAATGAATTTTATGTCATCTAACTACAGTCCAAATTTGAAGTCAATAACATTAGTAGTTCAAAAGTTGTGGGTACTTGGATTTTGAACATAACTATGACGTCATCAATAAATAGTTACCGTTTTGATGACTTTATCTAAAACAATTTAGCCTTGTCTAACTTCAGTCTAAGTTTAAAGGTAGTATCATTACTCGTTAGGTACTTATTGACAATTACAATTTGCTTTCTTTCAAAAGCCCTTTTTCTTACCTCGACTTTGCGAAAAATCGACCGGGTCAAATAGGGTAAAGATAAAAAATATGGAGCAGAGAAGGGTCCATTCTACAATTCTTCAAGTCTACAAACATTTGTACAATCTACCTGTACCGAACATGATTTTAGAAAAATTGCGAATTTCGCGATCAGTTTCTTTTCCCTTTTTCGCAAGGATTTAATTTCACGGATGGCTACAGTGCAATATTTCACCGAATAAAATTTAGCGGATTTGGCCGACAACCGCGAAATTAAATTCCAATAAAATTCACAGGCAGTGTTGTAATTGAACCTATTTTCTGCTATTCACTGATCTGATAATATGCTGTCAAATTCCAAATCAAAAGCATCAGTTTGAGATGGACTCCAACCTTTATGCTCACTTCCGTGCTGGAGATTCACAAAGACACCAATAGATCGGTTTCGACCTATTAGGTCTAATCAGTACTGCACGAGCATAAAGGTGGGAGTCCATCTCAAACTGATGTTCTTGATTTTGAATTGCACTCTCCACCTTACAGATTCCATCATACTGTAATGCTGTCAAATAAGAGGGAAAGTTTTGATAAATTTCAAAAGGGCAACGGCTTGGTAATAATGAAACCTGACCTGACTTTCTACCTAAGTTCTAATTGTGAAGGTAATTTCACCCGAAGCTATGGTAATGATTAAAATATCAAGGACGTACGAAAGCCTGTTTGGACACTAAATGCGTGATTCCCACTCAATATGGCCTTAATTATATCAATCTGACTTGAATATATTTATTATATATATAGTCTAGATGATAATCAGTCAATTTATTTGGAGAAAAACGAAAAATGTAATGATAATATATGTAAAATGTAAATACAATTCTTTCCGCTTCGATAATTGGATACTATATAGAGCGGCTCGTTTCGAGTCTAGCACTAATGTGACTTTCCAACTACCTCAGACTTTTATCAAATCAGTGATATTTGAGTGCATAGCAATAGCCCAAATTAGAACCTCAATTTTCAGAAAAATTATTCAATTAATTCAAATAAAAAACTTAAAAGTGGCGTGCTTTTAAGCCACGGTAGCCATAAAGCAATGCCTCTTAAATTGAGACAACGCATGTTTTTTCCCAAAGTACTGCATTATTTTCTCCGTGGTAAAAGGGATAAATTATTAGGGACTTAAGCTCTTTTAGCCCGATCTGCTGGTATTCTAGTTGTCGAGAGGTTATTACTAGCATAGTGTCCTCCCCCTTTTCTGCAGGAGGGACCCAAAGCTTTCTGGACAGATAAAAAGGACAGACTTTGCTTTTTTCGAGCTTTCTGAGTGGGTAGGGTGAAAAGGAGAGGGAGAGTGGATATCTTCAAGAGGCCTGGCCGATTTTTGCCAATAACTGTTAGTTTTGCATGATGCCCTGTGGTTTTTCCAGGAAGGCAGGACCCTCATTGATAACAGTTTAGAAGAACTGAAGAGGCCATCCTGGTTAAAGAATCACATCATCCTTTCATTCATTAAAAACTTTGGCGATGATAAATATTATGAACTATTTTGTCAAAAAATAAAGTTTCCTGATTATTAGTGAACAAAACTTAGCTACCGGCTGTTGGTATAGTGGTTAGAGTGTTCGCCAACGGTACGGGAGGCCTTGGTTCAATCCCAGGTCGAGTCATACCAAAGCCTTAAAATGGTACTTATGCCTTTTTGTTAAACACTCGGCAATATAAGGTGTGGATCAAGGGTGGTGCCCTCCCCTACACCTCGGTGTAGTGGCTAATAAAAAGGGAGCCTTCGGGTCACCCTTGACTACGGGCAACCGACTTACTCACTTACTTACTTAAAGTCTTTTCAAAAAGCTTGTGGAAAATTGTATTTTTTTGAATTTATCCTGGTAGACTTAACCATTTTTGACGAACTAGGCCTTTTTTGAAAGAAAATTTAAATCGGAATAAACTGACGTTAAAAATTTCTTTAAAAAACGAAAACTCAAAATGAAAATAAAGATGAAAAAAATGAACTTTTTGTTTATTTATGATATTGCTTTATATTTAGCACGGGAAAATTCAATCTTAGCTGATTTCAAATATGTAATTATTTTCCACTATCTTTATTCTTTCCCAATATACACTTTTTTAAAGTTGGCTGAAAATGCCCAAAAATGGCAAAAATCACGGTTTTTGGCATTCCGTAACAAAATAAATAATTCAACAAATACAAAAATGATACTTTTTCGAAGTCAGCACCGCAGGGGGGATTTACATTTTCAATATGAAGTTGATAGCAAGAAGGAAAAAAATTTTCTTCTTCACTTTGCATATTTTTAAAAATGTTTTAAAAGCAATTTATTCAAATCTAAATTATCTTTCCAAAAAGTCTTTACTGATTAAAAAT
>JAUBWS010066055.1:1594-14618 GCA_032270445.1 Darlingtonia californica
TAGTATTACTAGCCTATAGCATGAGAACCAAAAGAGAGCCACACCATACGGATGAAATACGAGAGCAGGAAAACATTTTTTTACATAAGCAAATTAAATCTTTAACGGCATGAACATATATATTCTATTTAACAACGGTGGTCAATGATGTCCGCCATACCATAAATCCAGACCTAGTTTTACAATTATAAACACAGCAGTGCCAATACCGGGACGGATTTTTTCAGTGTAAAAGCTAACCCATTGTAGAAGGTGGCTCCTGCATGACCACCCGCTTTTTTTCTTCTGTGCAAAACCGAAACCTAATGCTTGTGTATACCCACGAAGGAAAAAAAGTCCATTTCCGTACATGCGTGGGATGGAAACCTCAATTAAGGTGAAATTAAACGATGATTAAGCAAAGGACCCCAACAGCCTAAAGTCGCAATTTCAACATTCCTCCAACTTTATGACGTCACTGGCGCCATATAGACGTCTTTTCTACATCGAAACACAGTCTCGTGCCGGCGGAGATGGACCAGCAGAAAACACCTGCTCAAAAGGAAATTATAACATCACACAAATAAGTTCCTTTTAACACTTAAAATTTAAAAGCTTTTAAAAACATTAACATTAATGTTACACCTTACCGGTCAAAACAATCAGAGATAAATGTAACCGAATTTTTCTCTTCAATGGCAGAAATTTCCTCAGATGAATAATTTTGTCGCAATAAATTTGTCTGAAAATATTACAAACACTATAAAGCTTACGTAGTTTTTATTTTTAGTTAGGGTTTTGTCGAAGTTAAAATCGCGTCACTTCCTGTCTGACCGAGGTATAAGGCACTAGAAAAATCTCGTACACTTTGAAAATACTCAAGAAAAATATCAAAATAGCAAAGAAAAAATCATGAAAAAAACATCAAAGAATATCATACACCGCCTATCTTGTGTGCTTTACCCCTTTTGACGAAAAATTTGTCGGATACCGTTTAAGTTCAGCTTCTCCGTAGAACGTAAAATATATCACTTTGGGGCAATATTATAATCAAAACATTTATTCAACTTAAGATCAATTAAATTAACTAAATTGATCATAAGTGGGACCTATTTTGGGTCCGTTCAGAGGATAACTCCAAGAAAACACTCCAACCCTAACCTTAACCTACCCAGTGGGAAAATCTAGTAAAAACCCTATGCAGAGGAGCGTTTTTCTTTTTTAAACGCCAAGCAATCCTGTGTGCCGTTTACGAAGAAAACACTCCTCCGCATGGGTTTTATAAAAGATATTGCCCACTGGGTAAGTGCGATATTTCATATTTCCTCCCTAGTATATTTTCGCTTAGTCCCTTTAGTGTTAGACTTATCGAGAGTATACTGTATTACATGAATACACACTGTTACTAGACCTAGGCTATAACAATATTGACTCCTTATACTCCACTTCGAAGACCCAGTTCCTAACATTAACATCTAGCACTAGCATACGAAGAGGAAAGCGAATCTGATATTAATGTAATCATTTGATACTATCAATATACTATAATTGACTAATTCAGATTTCACAAGGGAGCTCAGTTTAATTCAGTTATTTATATCGGTAGTAATATGAAACATTAATATGTATGAAATTAAATATATACGAATCGATAACACAAAAAAATCTGTGAGAAAAACAGATGAGCATGAATTTAAATATTATTTGTTAACCCGTTGAATGCGAGAATTTTCGTTATTTCAGGGTCGAAATACCGAACCAACTTTAAACAGCCAAAACTTCTAAGCAAAATGAATTTTTTTATGTTTTATGTTTTCTTATATTTTCTATCGATTGATGTACTCATATATACTATTTTAAAGCGGTTTTGGCCACGTAAGAGTCGTTAAAACGTTCAAAAAAACTTTTTTTATTCTAGGTGCAATATTCGTGGTTTTTGACAACAGCCCTGCAGTCAACGTTTTAATAAATCAAAATGCATGAGATATGTGGATAAAAAACTTAGAGGGATGGTGCGACAAAGTTAAAACTGGGTCTAAGACTTGAGTCATGTGACGACGTAGTTTCCCCTGACTTTCTGAGAATTCCAGCAGATTACCCTAATTTTCCGATTGTCTGCATAGCAACTGAATTCCTGATTTATTCCTCATTTCCTTAATCGGCAGACACTCTGAGTAATTGAAGCTATAAAGTATCATTTTTTGGTCTTTGGGGTATGAACCGACCTGGGACTGAATCTGGTCCGGAATAACTGGGAATACGGATACGTAATTCCTAAAGGCCCCGTGAAAACTGAAGTCGTACGGATCCCAACACTTGAGCCTTGAGTCGAAGCATATTTTTCAGACTATGGTTGTAATTGACTATTGAAATAAGATCCTAAACAGAAGACCCTTTGCACTGTCTGCGTAGCCTGTACTAGACTGCCGTACCGGCACGGAAAAAAACTTTTCCTGCGGTACGTTGTGTTCTATACAGCCCATGTCTGCGCCGCCTATGGTTGAAGCTTGGTCTCCCGGGCATGACGAACAGCTGATTTTCGCGGGTATTACTTTTTACGAGTAACTTACATGGGTATTATTTTTTTTTGCGAATGATACCTTCAAGAAAATTTCGCAGGTAATTCATTCCGCGAATTAGGCCAAAATTCACGAGAATCGCAAAAATAGTAACCGCGAAAATTAGCAATATTAAGGTAATAAGCTAAACATACCACATACATTATAACTGAAAAATCTATCCTGGTCTTTCTACTATATTTCGAAGCTCAATGTCATCCGATATTCACAATTCTCCAAACAATACTTCATAGGTACTTTCCTTGTTTCTTTTGAACGCTCAGCCGATGAATAAATATTTTCACAATTAGTAAACAAAAGTTTTGAATAAGATAAAAACATGTTAAGCCGACTTCCGCTTATACTATCAGGCTAGCTGGTGTTTACTAGCGAGTCCGGTCTTTCGTATATGGGGAAGTAGCAGGAATCAAGGCACATCAGAGAAAGAAGAAAACAACCTTCTTTTTGCCTCCACCAGCGAGGGCTTTCCCGCTCTCGAGCAACGTGTAAGCCATACATACTTTAGCGGAAGTTGGGGATAAAACGGAAAAGTAAAGATAAGTGAACTAGTCTACTTTCATGCCTCTTATCGCTTTTCCTGTATCAGCTTCGCTATTGTTATTTAAAATTCCATTTTCTTTAATAAAAATAAACTTTACATAAGAATATCAGGCTGACAATTTTGACAAATTTATTTGCCATTGTTAAAATACAAGACAATTTTTTAATAAATCATCTCAAAATAAACTATTTTGAACGAACGCGTACTTCAGTTTACCGTAGATTAAGCAAGTCATAATGTGACTTGTCTACCCAGTTAGCATAACACTTTATATGACCTACCATTAAGAAAATCATAAGCTTTTAATGTGTCGTTTTCTTAAACAAAACTCACCGTAAACTCGAAAAAACTGGTAGCATATTTATAACCATGAATATATAGATAATGAGAAGATGAAGATGTGAAGTTAATGCCTTTAGTTCCACTCCATTCACTCACTGTTCAAATTCAATTTTCTTTATGGCTATTCATGAACGCTTAATGTAGGCAGTTTTTAAGCTATCAAAAGCAATGATTACTAATTAAATTAGAACCTCACTACATACCTCCCTTGATATTGAGACTTGCAAGGGATAAAAACCGAAAGTCGGATTATTTGAGTTTTTATCCTCTGCTTTTAATGCAACATTACTTACAATACCGTACGCGTGGCGCACTTTCGTTACTCATATATGTCGAAAATCACATATTGCATCCGAGTTTGTCCTTGCTAACATTATCAGAATATAAGTGAAAGGTTTGGCTCGAAAAAAGCTTAGTATCTAAGCTTGGATTTTCTAGGTGTTCTCGGGGAGGATAAAACGTAGTGAGATCCAGTTATGTTTTGAATAGGATGTCACTTCATACATATCAACCTCCATAATTATAGACACTATCATTCGTGTGATTTTTATGGAATTTCGTCACTTTTGTCCGAAGAAGATTTTGTCCTACATTTTTTTTCTCCAATAAAGTCGTCAGTTTAAGTGACAAATGACCATTGTCTGAGAAGAGGTTAAAAATGTTAAAACATACAAATATTTGAAGCTTTAATTTATTAAAGATGTTCTCAAAGTCAATTTTATAATTTATTGTGACTCAAGTGACTTTAAGTTTTGATTAGGTGTCTAACCTCAAGAAGAGTTTTTCCGACGAAACCAGTTCACCACAATTCCAGAAAATCCACTTAAAGAAATCCTTTATTTCCCAATAAGGTTTTCTTCATATATAATATTTGTATATGAAATTAAAACCAAAAGTTTATCGTTTTAATTTGCTTTTCTGTAAATAATATATATCTTTAGTTGATTTTACTTTTCATAGTTATAAATTTTTATTACTTAGTAGATGGTGCTGTGTGAGTAAATAAGCTTATTTTAACAGCAACACCTTATAAACTATATATCCAGTTACATTAGCCTATACAAGCTCTTTTTAGAAGATAGATAGAAGTTATAAGAAAATGTGACTCTTAAATTTTAACTGGCAGGATTGAAGCTGCGGGCAAAACAATCCCAGACAAAATTCATGATTCTTTTGAGAGGTGACGAAAATTTTGTCAAATGAATGATTATCGACCTACGAAAAAACTCTGCTTAAGAACATTAGAAAGACTATGGCTCGAGGTCTTTTACCTTTCTGTTCTTACAAAAATGCTTCGAATACATTTCCTTAATACAATTCTTTTTAGAAGCTGAGAAACAAGAAACGAGAAAAAAACATGCACTCACCAACTCTTTGCAAATTATCTACGCAACAAACCTTCAGATAAAACGTCTGATTTTTCTACTTCCGAAAAAATACAACAAGGAAAAATTTACCCAGTAGGCAAAATTATTAAAAACCCTATGCGGAGGAGTGTTTTTCTTCTTAAACTACACGCAGGCTGTGTGCTGTTTAAAAAGAAAACACTTCTCCACATGGTTTTTTTCACGATTTTGCCCACTGGGGAGACATGACTAGGTGTTTTTTAATATCTACGATTATAACTCTTCTGATTGTGTAGAAATTAAATGAAGTTATTTAAACCAAACTGTTTCTATTTTTATTAGTTCTAAATAGGAATATTCAGTAGGCGTTTATAGAGAAAAGGAAAACTCAATTGACGAATTCGTGAAAACAGCCACGTAGGAGTGTAAGTATATTCACATTTGATTAATTACCCAGTATAGAGAACGGCCAAGTACAAATTGTATAATATATAATGCATAGAAATATAAACATCTCAGCAAATACACCTGCCATGGACTTACAAATCTTGGCCAATACTTTGTAATATCAATGTGAGTCCTGTATAGAGCCAGAGATTCTACGGCTGATCAGTTGTTTCTATGAGAGTGCATAGATAGACATCTATTACCAATGAAGAGCGGCCGTCCAGGCCATGACCCAAGGCCGCGCGCCATCAGCACTGAGGGGAAAGCCACTTGAAAAAACTCTCGTACACTTGTCCAATAAATCCCAAAAAAATCCCAAAAATCCCAAAAAAAACCTTTCAATCGTTCACAATATCTCGCACACTATATTTGGAAGTGATTTATCCCTCGATCAACATCATTATGGGACCTCGAATATCAAAACTAAGCAATGGCCAAAAGACGAAAAAAGATGGCGACGAGCACCAAATAATGATATTACGCTACACAGCGTGAAATTCTATCGAGTACGGTCCCGTATATTACTGACTAATTTCTTCCATATGGTAATATATGGGACCCGTATTCGGACGTTTTGCACGCTATTCTAGTTTGCGGGCCCCTATTTCGCATTTGTCCAAATCCTCGGGAAACCTAAATCCACCACTGTCTTTCACTCCGAGCTCGCGTCTAGACGAGCGAATCAGCCGGGTAGCAGTCTCCACTAAAGTCAGTCTAGTTAGTATGACTGATTAGAAGTAGGCGCTCCACCTCAGCATTCCATCTCCTAGGTCTAGCGAAAATCGAAAAGCGGATAGTCTCCCTCACCAAGGGTTGCTACCTATACTAGGACAAATGATGAAGATACTTATTTACTTCCTTTACTATATTCCCTACCAAAAGCCATACTACCATCCCAAATGACCATACCACCATCAGATCATTTTTTATTCACTTCCTGCACAAGGCTGTTGTGTAAGACTAGTTAGAAAGGGGTAGGTGATTACAATGAACAATGAACTGACTGAATTCACAACTCAATTCAACTTTGTTATTTTGTATCAGACGAATTCCCATATTGAGAATTTACCACCTGAAGAACTAACACTGATCTCTCTAAGATAAAACAGACACGACAGATCTTTTCAGGATCTCCTATCTTGAAAAACAATGACCCTCCTCCTCATCGACGCTATGTTTTGCCGACAACCGTAGCGAGAAAAATTAACAATCATCAAAGTAACACAACACATTTGTTCAGTAAAAGCTTTAGACAACTTATATCATAGCTTCGATGATTACTGTGATGTCGAAAAGCTATTGCTGGACAGTTTTGTTGTGTTACTTGTGATGCTTTTAAAAATTTATAAGTTAATCTGTAGGTTTTCATCTATATAAAACATATCGGTGTCAGATCAATTTCAATTTGATTGAATGATCACGCTTTCAATCAAGAAGCGAAGAAAAGAGCTTATCTATGATCCAGTTTCAGATTGACCTGAAATGTTGTTAACACGGAAAACACCGTCTGCTACTTATGTCGTTTACAATTTGGACTTTCAAAGACACGAGTAGCTAGGATGCCTGTCTAGCTTCTTTACTACCTACCCCGTGTCACTGGTACTCATTTCAGGTTCCTTTGGGTTTCCTTCTGGTCCCAGATAAAGATAGAGGATCTCAGACCTAGGGAGGGGGGGGAGCTTGATAATCTACCTCCACACTATAACATCGTCCTTCTTTAGCATTAGAAAAAAATCACATAAGTCAAGCCACAGAGTATACCCCACAGAAGGACCATGTTATAGTGAGGTGTTGTTGCTCGATCACATAAAACAAACCTAGCTCGGTAGCTATGGTTTGCTACGGAGCTCAGGACGCGTTTCGACCGTAAGTCATCATCGCGCGGGAGAGATTAACAAACGTTGCTTGGAGACAGGTGTTTAAACCAAAAACCATTTTTAAGATAAATTTCAAAGTTTGAAGAATAACAAAGAAAGGAAATAGTAAAATAGCTTAGTATCTGAGCTAAGACACGAGCTGAAATACATCTGGTATCAAATATGATATTAAATACCTCCAATTAATAAGTCCAGATATAAATCCTTTTATGATCCACGGGATTAAACATCTGTTGACAGATGTTGATATTTCATTATAAAATCAGTCATTACTTTTTTATTGCTTTTAAAACTTATTACTACTTTTGTTGCATGTAAGAAAAAGTAATAAGAAAAATTTCTTTGGTTCCCCTTTAAGTTGTTAGTTGACCAAAAATTGTTGAGGGAGAAGGTGGCTTCCAAAATAAACTTTGGCCCTGAAATTGAATTGCTTTTGATAAAGTAACACAGATGAACAAAAATGACAAAGACGGCTTCGGGGAAAGTTTTATTTTTTATCTGAAAGTAGAAGTTGGTCTTCGCCAATTACCAACGCAGTTCGAAGCGTTTTAAAACAAACTGATACAATGTACAGGAATTGAGGAAAAAATTATCAAATATCTTCGAAAATTAGGACGGTCTTTGGTACCAAAGTGGACCGAAGCGCTCTGAAAAGTTTCAAAGGAATTGCTCCTGTCTGGGCACGTACATTTGATTTTAAGTACCCATATGGACGAAAGCGCTAAAAAACACTGAACATTTGTAAATGAGTTGCTTACTCTCAGATGCCAAATAACAGTCCCCCCGCTTGTTATTTTTTGGATTTTTCCCCAATCTACCACATTTTAACTGTCCACGGAAATTAGAATGGTCTCTAGTGAAAACGCCGAAATCACACAGGAAAATTAAGAAAGTAATTCTTACTGTCTGTGAACGTGAAGCTGGTCTTCCAACACTTCTTCTGAGCATGGTGTCAAAAAACTTGTTGTTTCTGTTGGAAAATATTCATTTTCCAGGTGTTGAGCTTTCAACATCTCCTGACTTTCATTGCCACTGCACTGGATTGTGTTGTTGTTGTTGTTGTTATGGTAACGGGCGGTACATTGGGCGCCAGGGGCGTCATCCATGTAGGCGATAGCTATATATTTATAATCATGTTAGTTTGCAGATAAATCTAAAAAAACAAATAGAATTAAAATTGATCAGTTGGTTCCAGATGTAATGAATTAGTTCAAGGGATAGAAATTTTGGAGGAGTGCGATTACACAAAAAAATTGTTAAAATTCACCCATTCACTGAAATTTGCTCCTCAATATTAGAAATATCATTTTAAAAATAGTTCTATACTTTGCTGTTGACAACGCTTTTGTACTCTTTTCAATTTTCCGTGAAAATAACTTCACGCCAAATTTGCCATTTTCCCTCATACGTTAAAATTAAATCCGCAAATGTTTCTTCCTATAAGTTAATACAGCTCTAGAATATCAGGTTAACCGAGGAAAGCACCGCCTAGACGTTGATCCAATATTTGAAGGTCAGAAGCCAAAGATTAAATTGTGACCAGTAAGCTAATATAAAACATTTTCGATGTCAAACCATGATAGGGCTTTGTCATCATACCATCTATACGTTAACATACCCAAGTCAATACACGCTTTTTTATACATTTTATCTAAAACTCTTAAAAGTAGCACCTACGTATGGGGTGCCGCTTGGTTACAAGTGCCCTTTTACTTCTGAAAATTGCCCTTTTTTCTGTTAACGGACGCTGCCTTTATTTTCTAAAATAGGGCCTGGAACTATACCAAAAAAATTGACTCTCTCTTAGTTTAATCAGGGGAAAAATCCAGTTTTCATACACGGTGGGTCCCAAGTTACTGCAAAATTATAGGAGGATAGCTGCAGGTAATTGAAAAGTTATTATCTACCACCGGATGACAATAAATAATGATTTTTTACGCTTCTCCTGTAATTCAGCAGTACCTCTAGATCCACGCCAACGTTAAAGTTCTTTGACGGTCGTTTTCCACACTCAAGGTATCAGGAAACAAACATTTTAACAATGCTAATACACAAAAATAAGACTGTTGTCATTATAAGCAGGAAATGATCTCATTTCTAGACATTGGTTAAAATAACCCATAACACACTGAACGTCATAACAACAGGGTAGCTATATGAGCAACACTCATTTTTCTATACTATATACTAGGCTGGAAAACAGATTTCGCGTTGATTACGCAAGTTGCCTCAAAACGTCTCCAAAACACCCATACAACGTTCAAAACGTCCAGAAAGCATCATATTAACGTCCGATGTCATACTAGCTTTAAGATGGTTTATTGTTCGTTGTTTTTAATGTAGAAGAAGAAAACCATGTGCTAACTCCAAAGAGAATTTTGAAATTTTCGGTTAGGTATTTTACGGATTGCGTGGGTTTCTTAACAGTTTTATCTAATCCCCTGATGAGCTATTCTGATGAGTAATCAGGGCTTGTTCACCGAGTTTTTTTCCCTTTAAAACAAAGAAAGAAAAGGTTAAAAAGAAAAGAAAAACAGAAAGAAATAGGGAAAAAAAAGAACTTTATGCATAATCATTCATATGTAAACTTTTCGAATTTTGAGATTCCAAAATATCCTGTCTAGAGGCGTAATTACATTACGAAATACATTTTGTGGCGGACCTTTTTTTGCATAAGAGAATTTTGTTATCAGTCAAAAAAGCACTACAGACAATTATCATTTTAATTTGTTTTTTAAAAAAAAGCTCCTATCGTCACAAATTTCAAATTTGTTCTAATACTTTGGTATTTTCACAATTATATGAAGATTTTACGGACCTTTTTTCGAATTTAGCGGACCTTTTTTCTTCGAACGCAAGGCGTAGCAAATTTGGAGCAGTAGAGTAATGTCATGAACATAGGAATTTCTAGACCATAGGACCTCAATATAGTTAAAAGCACATTTAATTTCAAGTAAAGATGGCTTTTTTTCGAGCAGCCCCACTATTCCAATACCACTTTAATACCACACTAATACCACTGGCTGGCATCGTTCTGTGCAAGCTCTTTTTATATATGAAAAAACTATACATATACAGGCTGAAAATTGGGTTTTTGTCAAATTTTTATACTAACTTTCACCCATTCGTCTTCTCAGAGAATGATAATTCTGCCCGCGGGACAAAAAGAGATTTTGCGGTGGGGTTCTTAATGTTTTAAATTAATCCCTAATGACTAATCAGGGTTTGTTCGCCGAGAATTTTACCTTGAAAATATAAACAAAAAAAGGTAAAAAAAGAAGACAGAGAAAATGGGAAAAACAGAAACAAGCATAGAAGAGGAATAGCAATCTCTATTACCTTATCAGGGGAAAAAACCGGGGAAAAATGACCAAATTATTTGAAAGTGACTAAAATTTTCCCCGACTAAAATTTCACCCGGTTTTTTTTCCCCGATTTTTTGTATAATCGACTCATAATTTTCAGTCTTTTAAAATCTAGTTTTGGTGGAATTTACAGCATTTTATACATTGAAACTACTACCATTTACATGAAAAAGTATTGCGAGATTTCTATCATTTTTACTACAAAAGCATGGATAATGAAAAATTTCATGAAAAATCCAATGTAAAAGTGACGGTCTATGGGAATAGGGGGCTTGGAAATTTTTATGCGATCATATTCCACCCGCTGGCAAAATCACTAAAAAACATCTGTGGAGGAGTGCATTTCTATTTAAGCGACAATAGAAATGACCTCTCCGCAAACGTTTTTTCATGATTTTGAGAGGTAAACAAGTAAATTATGGTTGGCTTTATGTCCCCTTTTCCCATAGGACCGTCACAAATATGGAATCTAAGGCGCTTCACAAGGAATGTAGAGCTGAAAAGGTCATCCTTGGTAAATCTTAAATATAAAAATCGGAGGTTTATTACAAGGAAGATATGATCCTCATTGATAACAGTTCTGTAAAACTGAAGAAGTTATCCTTCGTAAGTATGAAATATAATAATGATAGCAATAAAAAACTATTTTGAAGAATACATCGACCATATTTTTTCCCGAAGGAAAAAGAGAAAAAAAGCAACACAATGGACGAACCATATGTTTTACAAGAAAATATCTTTCTCCCCAAAGCTGGTAATAATCTGTTTATATTTGTTATTTGTATTTAGGACCCTTCAAAGTACTGATTTACAGCACGTAATTCCAATCCATATAAAAAAGTATCACACTCTCAAAAG
The DNA here is from genome assembly GCA_032270445.1 of Darlingtonia californica. Classification (NCBI taxonomy): domain Eukaryota; kingdom Viridiplantae; phylum Streptophyta; class Magnoliopsida; order Ericales; family Sarraceniaceae; genus Darlingtonia; species Darlingtonia californica. The sequence continues at coordinate 12,929 of JAUBWS010066055.1, forward strand.
ACTTGAAAACGTCATCTACCAATAACTTTTGTGAAGTTCTTTATTAGATAAGTCTGTAAATAAGATTGAATGACCAAGACAAATATTTCTACAGTAGGCTCTCAATATATGGGTCCCTGGATAAGTGGGACCCTGGATAAATGGGATAAGTGGAATAAGTGAAACTCCATACAAATCCCTATACAACATTCGCTCAGTGGGAATGCTAGTTTTGGTCCCTTTCAGAGCAAATTTAGTACAAAACACTTCGGATAACTGGGACATTCGCTAAGTAGGACGTTTTTCATTTCATCTCTGTATTGTTCTACTAGGTCCCTTCAGAGTCCCACTTATCGAGAGTATATTGTAGATGGCTCGCTCTCCCAAACATATTATACAGACTTTCCTACGGAAAAATTAGGGTTATGAAATCGGTATGAAAAACATACTCTTAGGTGTGTAATAAAGAGTCGAGACAAATCATTTACGATCTTGTATAGAATGAATTGTTCGCATCTCTTTTTACGTGAAAGATAAAATATTCAGATACTGAAATCTTTCCATGTCACTGAGAATTTACCGGAAAGACCAGTTATATAGTATAGCCAACACCTGTATCTACTCTTACAATTAAAAATACCACAACTGACTACCGAACCGAAAGAACCACGAATTACAATTGAAAAAGAGTAGATATATAGTAGTGCCAGTCTCCTTATACTCGAGGAGGGTATAGACCAAAATAGAATGAATTTCCCCAACCCCCTTGTATCTATTTCACAAAAGAAACACTAACAGCGACTAAAAAACCAAAGAACTACAATTTACAAAAAAACAGTTAGTAGAGTCAGTTGTTTTATTCTTGAATGTTAGTTTGAAATAGAAATAGAAATGATTGAAATAGAAGAAAGCAGTTGCATCGACTGCTAAAAAAGAAACAGGCTACAACAGTGACTAACCAACTAAAATCACGAATTATAACGTGAAAAAGACCAGAAGACTTAGATAGAAGAGAAATTTGCTTTTGGGAATGTATATCTACTGACAAGAAAAAAGTAACCAACCACATGGGCACAACTGTGACAGTCTATGGGAAAGGGGACATAAAGCCAACCATAATTTACTTGTTTACCTCTCAAAATCTTGAAAAAACGTCTGCGGAGGAGTGCATTTCTATCAAAACAACGCACAATCTGCGTGTCGCTTAAATAGAAATGACCTCCTCCGCAGACAAATTTTAGTGATTTTGCCAGCGGGTGGAAAATGTCCAAGCCCCCTTTCCCCATAGACCGTCACAAATTATAAAGTGAAAGTGTTTTTTGTATAATAATAACAAAGTCCGATCTTCCACTTCACAAACCTATAATGCTATGTATATATGCCTTGTACAATCTGAAAAGCTGGGCAACTCTAACAAAACCCGATCTTACCCCCCCCCCCCCCACCCCAACAACATTCCATAATGTGTTATACATGCCTTGTACAATCAAAATATGTGAGTAACCTTTACTAACCCTTACAAGATTCCATTTTCCTTCATATACTTATGATGCGTTATGCGTTATGTATGTGCCTTGTATAATCAAAACAGTCGAGCACCCCTGCTATGAAAAAAAATCAACTCTAAGAGCAAACCCAAAATGAAAACAACAGAAAGGATATCACGACCTCCTTCTTCGCAACCGCGCTCTCTCTACACCACCCTCTCTCA
>JAUBWS010066066.1:0-14614 GCA_032270445.1 Darlingtonia californica
ATTCTACCAAGGGGCTATCATCTATAACACTTTGCCTTCCAAAGCAAAGAATGAATTATTTTTAGTTAATTTTAAACTTTTTATGAAAATACATGAATTTTAACCTTTAGACTTGCGGATATACCGCATAATTACATGACAGTGAGTTTAATTAAAAGTCGTTAAATATCTTCCTACTGAATGAATTTTAATTACAGTTACTCTCCTGTGATTTTCTGCGACATCTGGTTTTATTTGAATCACTTTTTTGGAGTTTTCGGATGACTGCGAAACTAAACAGTCAACCCATTTATATCAGATAGAGAAAGGTTCTATTTCGCATTACTCGAGATTTCTACAGAAACGCTTGTTACAAGTGTTTGATTAAGCAAGAAAAATATTGTCTCGGTTTGTCGTTCTTCTAAACACTTATAACAAGCGTTTCTATAGAAAACTCGTACTCAAAGCGATATCAATTCATGGGCACGTTTGACTTAGAAATACTTTAATTGAATTTCAATTTCAAGTCTTCATCTTTTGAAAAGGAATGTTTATCTTGACCATTTAAGGTTTTCCGTAATAAAGTCTGCAGAAAATGTTTGAAAAAACGAGTCATCGGGCATTTCAAACAAATTTAAGAGATGATGTTAGAATGTTTAACGTACGAACGGGTTCATATTAAAAAAAATCTTCCTGAAGTTTTCTCAATCAATAGTAACGTTAGCGTTGATCTTAAATCGACATAGGAGTATACCCACCGATAGTAAATTTTGTGTTGGGCTTGTGTTTGAGGACCGTCAAAGTTTTCCGTAGGGAGTCTGTAAATTGAAAGAATGAGTCATATATAGAGATATTTAGCTTTATTATTCAAACTAATTAAAGAGACTTCACTATGGAAAACTTTAAATAGTCCTCAAACGCAAAATAAACGGTATTGTAAATACAAAATATTTTCAACTTAGTCATTGTATGTAGTTAGCTTGAAATGTTTGCTAAAGAATGTCTCAATAAGAAGACTCCTGTAACAGATACTTAGAAAGTTTTGTCTACTTTGGTTCAATATTTCAACCACCCGGTTGATCAAAAAAAAGTATACAAATTCAAAGGAGTGCTCTGGTATGATATGTTATCAAAGATTAACATATTTATGTGTATTTGAAAGAAAAAATGTAAGCTTAAATTTTATATATCATCAATTTGGAAAAATCCTCGCTGAGTTATAACATTTTAAAGTTAAAATGAACTTTTAAAAATACCAAAAAATGATCAAAAACAGGCTATCAATTTTTTTCTCTTATTCTCTTTTATACGTCATTATTAGTCTGGATACCATGACTATTTTTTCTTTTCCCTCGTTTAACTTAAGAATAAAAAATAAAAAATTTCTCTTCTATTTGTGTAAACAGAGGACGAGGAAAGAACGCGTGTTCTGTCTACGTTCGGTACGTTATCATCGGCAGTGCTCTCTTAGCGAGAGCTAATAACTGAATTTCTGTTTCAAATTTAGGAATACAGCGGCGAGTCAGTTACAAAGCGAAACAAAAGTAGTATATCTTGATAATCTAATTGATAACCTTACTGAAATGCATTCAAATTAATTTTAAAGATCAAATTTACACTTCACAATAGCATTACGATTACGGTTCACTGACAAGCAATATGGAGAATACAAGAATTTTACATTGTAACAAAAGATAAAAAACTACAACGAATTTTTTTCTTAAACACAAAGACTGTGCTGTTGCTGGTTTTAATTTAAGGTCATTTTTTCTTGTTCCTTGTTTCTTATATCTTTTTTATTTGTTTATTCATTTTATTTCCTATCATTTTCCTTTTTTATTACAAACCCTTTTTTGCTGGAATTTTGATCTGGTGTTTTTTTTATCTCAGATTTCTTTTGTTATTTTGGATTTTCTTGATTTCTTCTTGAATGATTTCATAATCTAATCTAGCATAGATTTTTCAGTTATTCGTGGAATGTTATCAATGCGTACAGTTTCTGCCTTCCTGGAAACAAGGAGCCATGCAGAATTAACAATTATTGGCAAATTTCATTAGCCGAAAGCAGCCAACGAGGTATTTTTGCAAAATATCTGCTCGAAAGTCATGTTTTTCTTAGAAATTTACATGTTTTTGGCGATTATTTCGAAATTTCTTGTATAGCACTAATGATGGATTCTTATTCGAAAATTTTTTGCTTATTTTATTGAAAATTAAATGTATATATTTTAAACTTAATTAAAGTATGGCAAATCACACATTCGAATTTTGAAAGTTAGTTTGCTGGAAAGTAGATGTGTTCGGCCGTAAATTTTGGCTTTCTGGAAAATATGGATGTGTTCTGAGAGCATTTGATGCCTCCTGTTAGATTTATTAGCTTTCCTGGTAAAAAAGAACAGATATTTTATGTTTTGGGCTCATACATTATAATGCATTTAACCTAAAACTCCAGTCTCCTAGAGAATACGACGTGTTCTGATTTAATTTTTTTAACTGCTCGCATAAAAAGATAAAACTCGGAAACTTTTTTAAATAACTTTTTGCTGGCTAATCTTTTTGCCTCTAATATTCGTGACTTTTTGGAAAATTAATGTGAAATGTGTTTGATAAAAATGAAATATTTTGTCAATATAACGGCATGGTCTAAAGATTGGCAAGTGGTGTCAAAACTTTCAGAAATTTATTTTTGAATATTTTTAAAATATATTGTATATTGTATAACAATCGATAGGAAATTTAACGTAGAGCACGAATATGTTAATAAGACATGCTGAATATGAGTATTATCCTCAAAATAGCACAAAATTGTCCAAAAGGTGATTTTGTGGATGTTTCACTATATGACGTCGTTATTACATAACTCATGATCACGTGATAGACGATAACCATGATTCATTGATCAGCTTTTTGTATAAAAGAATTTTGCTAAAGAATTTTCAATTTTAACCTTATTTTTTTAGCGAGGTAGGGAATAATGCAAAGAGACTATGTGAAAGTTGTGATTTCACACAATAAAGTAGTCTAAAATTACCAAAATCGGGAAAGTTTTATAGATATTTCGGGAAGAATCGGGGAAATTTAATCAGAAAATCGGAAAAGTTCGGGATTTTTACATGCTGGTTTGAAGAGTCTGTATCCGCCCCTGTTTGCTGAGGCACGGTTGAATATAAACTTATTTCCAATTGAGAGACACAGATTTTTATTTTTATCATTAACAATTAGTTCACTTACAATTGCAACTTAAAGAGTCTTTTCTTATCATTGACAAAAAACCTTCAACGAATAAATATTTTGATTTCCAACTTTCTTTTTACTAATACTCAAAGGTAATTTATACTAATTTGCTTGTTACTTTGGTATTTGTATTTATAACAAATGTAACAAATCGCATTGTATTGTCTTTTTAAACTTACTTGTTACTTCTGATGGTGTGAGCAGTAAGCTTACGAAAGCTCAAGAAAATAAATATGTTCCCTTCAGTTGTTTATATTTTAAGGTTTCACGAGTAAAGAAAACGATAGTTTTTTTACTAAACTAATAGTATCATGCCGCCACACGGACAACAACCTTCAGTAGTAATAAATAAAACGTAAAAAATTACAATACAATGATATCAAAATTGACGTAAAAAAAGGTGACGTCAGTCACGTGAATCATATGTCGCTAGATAAAATTTATTCATGTGTCGGCATTTTGCTACGATTTCAGTTCTCTTGTTGAGGAGGTTGTTGTCAGTGTAGATGGCAATTTGGTATTTTTTACTTTACTCGTGTATTCGCTATGTTAATGCAACAACATCGAGCACTTTATGAAGAAAGAAGAATTGCCTTCAAAAATACTTTAAGGTTTCAATGTTTTCCGAAACTTTTTGTTATCGTTTATTTTAGATTCGTCGATATTTTCATAATGATATCTTTTAGTTTTTTCAGCAGCTTGACACAATAGTTTCTATGTTTCTTATAAAAGTATAAAACTTATTTTCAGGTGTTCTGTTTTTCAAGTATGTAATCTCTTTATCAAGTGTGTAATTTCTTAATGTTGACATTACGATTTTGCGCAGATTTTTCGTCATGAACGATGCGTTATTGCCCCTGATTGTTTAAGTTTTCATAGCTTTATTCAATTCTTTCACAAATGTGTCAAATTTTGTATCGAAATTTAGGTGAGTATTTTCGAGTAACGTAGAAACAGCGTTTTGAAAATTATCATATTGAAAATTTCTGTAGCAACGATATTTAAGCTGCTGACATGGTAGCTTTTGATATTGCATTTGTAAGATAGCAAGTGTCATTTTATGAAACTCGCAAATCCCAGTTTCATTAGTGAGAGGTAAAAAGAAGGGAGGAGTAAAAAAAAGTGAGAACTAAAAAAAAAATGATAAGTAAAAAAAAATGAGAAGTAATTAAAAGCGAGAAGTATAAAAAAAAATTAAGAAGTAAAAATTATTTAAATTGGAAGTAAAACTTTTGGACGGTTTTGGACTGGTAAGAAAGAAAAATATGATTAGGAATTTAAAAAAATTATTAAGAGTTATGACTCCTCAGATCCATCGTAGTCTGACTATAAAACCGATTGAATCATACAGTGAGAGTCCACCAAATGTAGATATGTCAGTGTTTCCCATTGTGCAGGGCCGTCGACACAATATAAAAAGTGGAGGGACCAGGGTTAGTGACGTAGGAGGACCCACCATGGTTAGGTCCGACGCGCCGGAGAAAATTTTGAGATTTTAAACTGCCACTCTTTCATTATCTATATATCGTATCGCTTGAAAGATAGTAAAAGGACTTTACGTTGGTTTAAAATTTGTAAGTAAAAAGTTGATTTACCAAATAAATTAGAATAATTTTTTCTTGTCTCCAGCTCTCTGAAGCACTGCATGAAAGAAGGACAAATGTTTTCTTGTGTATGTTGATGTGTCAAATGTCTGAGAACCTGATGTTAAAAATACAGCGGGTATGATTGATATATGACAATATTTATAAGAGTTCTGGTGCTTGTTAGGTCACCACTCCTTTCATGTTGAGTTGTTTTGACTTAGAGTCGTTGTCTTAATTACACATATGTGAGCAACAGACAGTTAAAGATTTTGGTAGCATGATTCCCACATCTGATGTTAGCCGTTGCACTGTCCTTTGACTAAGCCGCACATAAACCCTACGGATCTAATTTTGGTACAGCTCCATTTACATGAACTTTTCAATGACCTCTAGACCAAAGAAGTGTGAAAAAACTTTTGAATGGCCTTTAAAAGAACTTGAAAATAAGTATTGCAATAATTTTATCAATAGGTCGTTCTAATTTGTTGTCATAGAACAAAGTATGAAAACAAGACGGACCAGTACAGAAGATAAATTCGGGAAACACCTATTAACAGTTCCCTGCAATCAATTTGACAATTTTTTTTTCTTGTAGGTTTTATGACAAAGTGAAACCAAAACATGAACCAATGGATAAATGCAGCAGCCATACTATGTTTCACCTTAACTTTGGCAATTTTTTATGTCGGATATAATAATAGCATACTGTCGTTCATCCCGATTAAAAACGTGTCTGCCTATTACAATACTATCGGCAGTTCAATAACATATAAAAACAAAAGGGTGAAATTAAACACGACAATAGATCCACAAAAAAACAAGCCCACAGAACCAATGGTGATTCTTATAACGAACGGTGGCGGCGCACCACATCCTGACTGGCCATTCAACGTATTCTCACCACCAGGGAAACTTACACAGGAGAAATGTCCATTGCAATCTAACTGCATTTATACTCACGATCGGAATTATAAGGGCAAAATTGATGCGGTTTTATCTCATAGCTATGATCTTGGGTGGTTGAGAACTTTAAAAGCTGAGCGACCTAACAGTATCTTTGTATTTTTTCGGTTGGAAAGCCCTTGGAACACTCCAGATTTTGGTTCAGATATGGATAACGTGTTCTCTTTTACATCTACGTACCAAGCCGACTCCGATATTGTTTCGCGGTATCATGATGTATATCCAATACCTCCAGAAAAACAAGAGAAGAAGGGGAAGACCGTAAACTTTGCAGAAGGTAAAACGAAACAGGTCATCATCTTTATGGGCCACTGTGTACAGTACAGGATCAAATTCATTGAAGCTTTGAGAAAATTTATTAACGTTTCTTTTTACGGAAGCTGCCAAGCGGATCCCACCTGTAAACGGTTCGTAGATAAGAAGTGTGAGCCAATACAAAAGTCTCATAAATTCTTTCTAGGAATGGAAAATTCATATTGCTCAGACTACGTAACAGAGAAATACTTTGAACAAGGTTTGATTATGGGACTAGTACCGATCGTCATGAACGGAGCGAATGTGAAAAGTACGAGTGTTGCTCCTTCAAAAAGCTACATCAATATTTTAGACTTTAGAAGCACTAAAGAATTAGCAGACCATTTATTGTACTTGGATAAAAATGATACAGCGTACAATGAATACCACCAATGCAGAAAGGAATATCGTGTTCAGTGGCACGATTTTTCATGCCATACGTGCAAACGACTATGGAAACTTAAAAACGAAGGTCGCTTTGGACAAAGTAATGTCAAGTTAAATCAATTTTGGACAAAAAAACGTTGCAAAGACTACAATGATCAAATGTTTCAAAAATATTTAGTTTAGCTAGTTTCCTAAGGCAATTTAGACAGTCATTCATTCATTTTTTTGTCCATTTGTTCGTTCGTTCGTTCGTTCGTTTGACCATTTCTCTCAAAAATTGGAATGTTTTAATTTATATTAATTTTTCAAGCAAATATCTATCCATCAAAATAAGTTCCATCAAAATTGGTGGATTTTTTTCCTTAAATCCCTGTAACACAGTAAAGAAATGTCCCGCAAGCGAGAGGTCGTGGGTTCAATCACCACTCAATTCGTTATCTTTGTGGTTTTTGGATAGTCACAATAGTGCAGGATCTGTTTATTCATTACAATACCGGGGCTCTATTGGGCGTATTCCTCTTCCCAATTTGCCAGAAACCAAAACGAAGTCGCGATGTTTTGGGGAAATTTTTTTTTAAATGGTAGCTTTAAAGCAGCTTTCACTTTCGTTTGCGGTGTATGTAAATAGTTATGCAGGAAACATATCAGTGATTTAAGATGGAAAACATTGGGCTATTCCAGTTTTTGTCCGTACATGGAGGGTGGACGATATAAATGTCCGGGGGTCCAAATATTTTTGTCCAGGGGTGAAACAAGCTTTGTCCGGGGTAGAAAGTAAGTTGTCCGGGGATTAGAAGGTCCATTTCACAGGGTAAAGTAAAAATGATATCCGGGGGTAAAACTCAAATTGTCCAGGGGTGGAGGCTCAAATGACTTATCAAGGGGTAAATATTTCATGTCCTTTGTTAAAAAACTGCCTTTTCGGGGGTAAATATAGCTTGTCCGGGGGTAAACATAGCTTGTCCGGGGGTAAAAATTGTCTTATCCAGGGGTAGTATATCATGTCAAGGGGTAAATATTTCATCCCGTGTCTAAAACATGTCATTTTTTTAGGGAAATTGTTATAGGGTGAAATATGCCTTGCCTGTGAGTATAGTTTTTGTCCAAGGGTAAAGTTTTCAAATGGTTTAAGTATCTAATTGACAGGGCTTAACAGATCTGTAGCTTCATAAACACTTCTTGATGCAATAAATCTTTTTTGTAATTAATCTTTTTAGGCTTATGAATGGACATTTTTCGTATTGCTTAAAAGATAACATATAACCAATAGATAGGGGGGGGGGGTTGTTGGTAGGGTTACAGTTTTGGCTGATTGATTGGAGCCTTGACGTTGACCCTTGAGTTTCGTGGGTGATTATCACTTAATATGATAATCAACAATAAATTCTCTGGTGTTGTAATACTTTCAAAGTACTAATTTTCGCGGGTACTATTTTTCGCAAATGATCGGTTGCGAAAAACTTTCCGGGTGAAATGAAAAATCTTATTTGATATTTTCTGTTTCAGTGCAAAATTTTGACACTATGTTTTGAATTGAGACAAAAACAAAGTCAACCTGAACTGAAACCGTTTTTGCTTCACAAATATAATATTTCATGCTATAGTATGCAGGGGAAATAGGATTATGGGTATAGGATTAAATATAAATAGGATTAAAACCTGTGAAAATAATTGGCTTAAATTTTTCTCGGGTATTAATTTCCGCGCCAATTGCATCTTTAAAAATCTTTCGCGGGTGCTTAATTTTGCAAATTTGATCAGAATTCAAGAAATTTGCAAAAATTTATACCCGCAAAAATTAGTAACCTTAAGGTTTTCAAATGTTGGAGAGCTTGAAATCTTGATCAAAACAGTTTTTACCGTTTTTATACATCTACATTAAAATATTTGTCTATCTTCCGTATACCTTCCTTATAAGGAAGATGACCACTTTTACTTTCCATACAAGGAAGTTAACCAGGCTGTTTAAAAAAAGTCATTTGTCTCATATATGAACGAAACGAAAGATCTTCTTTCAATTCTATAAAAAGACTTATCGAACTATTTTTTTAGCTCTATAACATATCAAAAAATAATTTTTAATGACAGATTGGCTTTTAATAGTTTTGATGAAAACCACAGGAGCGCAGTTAAAAAAGTGTATATGTTTAGGGGGCAAGATCGGGTTATTATAATGCCCCGTCATATGGTTGAATTTTCAACTCCCCCAAGATTGGCTAAAAACGCATCTCTTGTCTCCTATAGACACGTTTTACTCTAAGCACACCATTACGAAACTGGGCAGAACAAATGTTCAACAAACCAATCTATTACACAATTTGTTTATGCCTTATTCCGTGATAGCCTGTACCAGACCGCCGCACCGGTATGGAAAATTTGATTTCCCGCGGTGCGCTACTTACGTGTTCTACAGTATGTAGAGTCAGGTACAGGCTTATTCCGAAAATGAAAATAAATACTTACTTGATAACTGTATATGTCAAGAGTGAAGAAAGAAAAAGATTTTACGAAAATGATTGCTCAATCGCCATTGTAATGTCTATTGTAATTTCTCAAAACGTATTTTACATTAGAACATCCTTGAAGTCCACAGGTTTATCCTTTGAGGGAAGGGCACTTGTGTTTATACGAAGGGAAAAGAAATATTATTATTAATATTACATTCTAAGAGTTTTAAGATTGCTGGAAAAGGCATTGATTTTCGGGGGACGAAATAACGGTCGTCTTCCGACGAAAACCGGACAAAATTTTCACTCAGTCGGACGTTTTGTTCTTAGGAAAACCTTTTTTAACTGGACACATTTAGACAATTTTTATTTGCTTTTCACTATCAAGGAAATGAAATGTTGATAGTTAATAAGATAATTAATTCATCATTCATAAATTATTTGTGCGTGTCTGATGTTTATTTTCAAAATAAGATTTAAATTATTTTTTAACACATTCGTGTTGTATTGTACTATATCTTTTTTGTATAATATATGATCTAATTCTTTGCATTCCGTATTTATAACTCAATATCTAATGAATGAACACGAAGACTCTATAAGGGTAGACGCATAGAAACGAGTGTGAAACGAATAAAGGTGGGACCCTAAATTAGTAAAACTGGGACCCTAAATTAGTAAAAGTGGGACCTTAAAGGTGGGACCCTGAATTGAATAGAATCAGAACCTACTGATGCAATAAAACAGCCGTAAACAGCTGTATTGTATTCTTAAAGTTAGAACAGGCTAACTATTAAGAATCAGCCGTACACGGCTGTACTTTACTACCTTATGTAACAAAACAGCTGTAAACGGCTGTATTCCACTAACTGCTCTTCAGAGTGTCAGAAGGTGCTATTTAATGTAAAAACAGCCGTAAATGACTGTATTGTAAGAAGGCAGCATTATTCATAAAAACAGCAAAATCATAACGACGCTTACAGTAAAAAAATAATAACAAACTATTCTGAAATGTTGAATTGTTGGTAAAAAAGACAAAAAATCTGAATCCTCCACTTTTTCTGACACATGATGTCTGTATTAAAGCGTTTCTTTTAATTATTCTCTATGGAGGTGTTTATTCATTTGTTTTTGCAAGTGTAATAGATTTTCACACGTAATTGAAATGACTCACGAAATGGGTGGGACTGCTCACTTATTTATAGATTCCAAACATTTATCTACCAGTTTCTAACAGCATTGAAAATAATTTTTAAAAAACGTTGTGTATTGATGGGGTTAGTTTAAAACAGGGGGTACCCCAATTGGGGGCCTTGGGGTAGGTTTTGAGGTACTCTAAAAATTTTCAGACCAGACCAAATCTCACTGTCAACATTTAGCTGCTCTTCCTAGGCTCTTTTTCTCATATTTTGCAATAATAACCTACAATAACATAACAATTGCTAAGTTAGCTTTGAAATTGCTCTCACGAGGTTGAGTGGACATCAATTCTTTATCTATGTATAACAAAGACATCATACCCAATATGAGAAAAGTTTTTGATTATTTAGTTTTAATAGTAGTTATAGTTTGAATTTTATATATATTTCGATTGACGAAAGTCATATTGTTGACAAATGATGACATATTCTTTTGTCTTTCTAAAACAACTTTAAAATGGGACTCACGTGGTTTTGAAGATATATTTTTCTATCCAACTGTATCTATGTAATCATACTAATATGACAAAATTTTTAAATGAAATAGTTTCAATGTAATTATAGTTTACCAAAATATAATAATTTTGATTAGGGTTTTTAATTAATTAATTACTCTGATAATTACTCTGTTCTGATTCTGAAAAGCAGATATCGCAATACAGCCGTTTACGGCTGTTTTATCACATAAGGTTAACCGTTCGATTCTGAAGAACAGTACAGCCATTTACGGCTGTTTACATTAGTATGCTCCTTCTGATACTGAAGCTCAGTGCAATGAGCCGTTTACGGCTGTTTTATGACATAAGGTTAATCGTTCAGTTCTGAGAAATAGTAATCGTTTACGGCTTTTTTTAAATTAGATAGCCCCTTCTTATACTGAAGAGCAATCAGAGAAATACAGCCGTTTACGGCTGTTTGGTTATATAAGGTAGTTTGTTCCTATTCTGGGAAGTTGTGAGTACAGTACAGCCGTGTACGGCTGATTCTTTAAAGTTATTAGCCCGTTCTAAATCTAAGTTAGTACAATACAGCTGTTTACGGCTGTTTTATTGCATTGGTAGGTTTTGATTCTATTCAATTCAGGGTTTCACCTTTAGGGTCCCACTTTTACTTATTCAGGGTCACACCTTTAGTGTCCCACTTTTACTAATTTAGGGTCCCACTTTTACTAATTTAGGGTCCCACTTTTACTAATTTAGGGTCCCACTTTTACTAATTTAGGGTCCCACCTTTAGGGTCTCTGGTCCCGGGTCCCAGTTTGACAGTATGCCGTCTTCCATGTGCTAATGTGCTTCGTTTTTACTCGTTTACACTCGTTTCCATTCGTTTACACTTGTTTCCATTCGTTTCACACTCGTTTCCATGCGTTTCACACTCGTTTCCATTCGTTTCACAGTCGTTTCCAGTCGTTTCACACTCGTTTCCATTCGTTTCACACTCGTTTCTATACGTCTACCCTTATAGAGTCTTTGAAATGAACAACATCTTTTGTGTTCTTTTAAAAATGAAAACGTGTGAGATGTGACATGAAAATGTTCAAACAAGAATATTCCATATTTTTGATTTTTCTCCTGTAAATACGTGATTGCCATTGGCTTAAAAATTTTGACTGTCATTAAACGACGGGAAAGTATTTCATTATAATTTCATTTCACAAATTTCACAACTTTTTCATTTGCGAGATAGTCTCTATAAAACTTACACTGAAAACTTACTACAACGAAAAGTTACACTGTTTTTTTAATTAATAATCAAGAACATCTATATGCCTAAATATCAAAGCATGATTTGCAGAAAATATGCAGATACTCGCTCTTTTTTCTTGACCTAATAATATAGCTTTGTTTCACAGAAAATGTACATCAAAACAGTCACGATATGGATTGCGTAACCCATGGTAGGCTCAAAATAGTGAACATACCTGAACTGTGGCATATATCTTTAAAATACGTAGTTTTAGAAATAAAAATAGATGTACCCGACACCTTATTTATAAGAAAATTTTATATATTGCTTTGAGTTTTGAAAAAAATTAAAAATAACGTTTTGACGCGGTTTTACTTACTTTTTCTTTCTAGTTCTTTCCCGTACAGGTTTCCAAAACTTTTGACCAACTTAATATCCTAAATTTTAATTTTCCTACGTGTTTGTCATTATAGGCAGGTAGAATCTTGATTTAAAGCAATAACCTTGCTGAAAAGGGCAGGTATAAAACGCCATAATGCATGTTACACTCATTTTGTTTTATAAGCATACAGTTAATTTGGGCTGAAGCTCAGTAAGCTTAAGAGTTTTTCAATTTGAGACTGAAATTATGCTTAGTGATATGCTTATTTCAGAAACCATTAAGGCTTCTGAAGCCTTAAAAAAGATCAACATTCTTTTTTTATAACTCTGTATATAATATACTGTTTCAGATCACGATGCTTGCTTTGTGTGATTACTTTTGCTTCCTACTGCCCATTTTGAGCCACCTTTTCTTTTAAAACATTACTTTTGCTTTATCCGTACACACTTGACTTAAGAATATTGAAATAACGAATATGTTCTGATCGATTTTGAAAATTATCTGGTTGGTGTTTTAAACAACAAAAACTTATAAATCCTCGACAACTTTACATCTGTCAGTAACTTTGAAACCTGAAAATATTATGTGACCATCACAAATTCACAGTGCAATTTGTATTTTTCCCCAGACATCTTCTTAAAATACAATTCAAAAGTTGTAAAAATTTTCATGCTTACTTAAAAATCTAAAACGCTATAAGAAGACTCATACTGTAATGCATATAGATAATTATAAGCTGCTTAACTTTTGTAAGAATCGGCGAATCAGGCTTAAGATAATTAACGTACTTTGAAGTCACCAGAAAAATGTGAAACAATAATTTTAATTAAATTGAAATATAACAATACTAATAACAATACTGTTAACAATAGTCTGTGATCAGTGATCAATTTAGGTTTGGGTCATATCTAATTTCACTCTTCAGCGAAATGTCGAAAACTCCAAAGAACAGTTAAAGAAAACGAACGTACATAACTAGAATCAAATAATTTAACACAGTATTTAACAAAAAAGTATTTTCTTCTTTTCAAAGAAGCCGCTATTCATGTTGCAATTTACCGTGTTTGGACAAAATTACATTGCAAATTCTGTTAATAAATCATAAAACAAAAGAAATAATTGAATTCTTTTATTTCAGTTTTGTTGCTTTCCAGGGGCCTGAAAAATGCTGAAATCATTGCATTTTTACTTCATGCAAATTTTAAATTTTGATTAAGGTTGATTTTTTGAATGCTATTGAAGAACAAAAAGACTTTACTTTGCCGTAGAAACATTCGCGGACAGAAACTTTCCTGAAGTTTGCAAATTTTGGCAAAAATCGCGAAAGTTGACTAAACTAAATCTGAACCTTTTTTCAAAAATTCAAAAACCAGAAATAATAGATAACTAAAAAGTGTGAATCAATAGTTTCAGATAATTTTTATTTTACTTTTTGTTTCATTCTAAGGTTAAAAACATGCTTATAAATGCAACGAAACCTTTTAAAAGGATGAAGAAAGGTATATCAAAACTTATTTCCCTTACAATAGTACCACACAGAAGAAAAAAAAAACAGAAAAAGTTCTTTTGATATACGAAGCTTTTATATCGCAAGTAAATGACGAGAAAAAACTCATTTGGTAAACGTTGCTTGCCAAAATTGCGAGGAAATACAAGAGAAAAGAAAAAACTGGTCGCTATCAGCGTTAATAATAAATCATAGTTTCACTGAAAACGGTTCGCACTTTGCTAAAGTTTTTCGCCTGTGACGAGATTTTTTTCATCGCTTCGCCACAAATATTATAGCGAACCGTTCAAAATACCTATTCCTGAAAAACCTTGATATTAGTCAGTAACCATGCTTCCAGCGCAAAGCTTTGCGCTTGTAGCTAGCGATGTCCGTGGGTCAGAAATGAAAATGTCCGGTGGTGTAAAGCGTCTTTTTACGAGGGTAAAAAAGGTAAAGTGAAATTGTATGGTGGACAATATAAATGTCCGGGGGTCCAAAGTCAATGTCCGTGGGTAATTTGATTTTATTCACGGGTTAAGAAAAATCGTCATGTCTGGGGTCAAAACATAAATGTCCGGGGGTAAATTTAAGTTTCCGGGGTATATTCGCAACGTGTCCGAGCGTAAAAAAAGTGCTGTCCAGGGATAAAAATTTGCTATTTCCGGGGGCATAAAGTGGAATATCCGGGGGTCTAGGCCAAAGAAATTTTATATCGTCCACCTCCCATGTACGGACAAAAACTGGTCAAAGCAATGGTTAAAAAATGTTATGGTCATGAAAGTAGGCCAGCAGTAATACTTCAATTTGGAGATCAACAATTTTTAAACAAAATAGAATTCCAAGAAATTTTTTTGAACATTCGAAGCGAAAACTGAAATTAACAAATATATTACAGGCCATTCTCGCAACTAAATCTACAAATATGGTAGAAGTGCAATTTACCGTAAATCTACCAATATTGTAGAATT
>JAUBWS010066077.1:0-28870 GCA_032270445.1 Darlingtonia californica
TGCTACCCCCTTTCTACTCATTAAAAAACAGTGATACAATTTTTTTGTTATTTTACAGACATTTAAGCCAATCAGAGATTGCGTAGATTCTCAACTACATGCCTGGACTCGTCTTTCTCCTCACTTTAGAAATGAGATGAAAGACGAGACTCTCATCTAGAATATATCACGAGACCTTTGCTGTTTTGTCTTAAAATTTACAAATTTATATGCATAATTTTGTATTTTTCTACAGGTACTACTGATGCGTGTCCAAAGATTTATTTGTGTTAATATGAATTTAATTACAACTCCCTCAACAACTTTACACTCATTTGGCCGCGCTATGTTTCTAAAGATAGTATTTAGTTAGTACTCCATTTATCTTTACCATGCTTATAACACGAGGCAAAATTAAATTATTGTGAAAAAGTTTTCTCTCTAAACTTTTTGTTTTTCTTTGTTATTATTGTGAGTTTCCCAATTACGAGAAAGGTGTATTTGAACTGACTGGCAGTTTCAACACTGACACTTGTTTATAGCCTGTCTACACTGGCTTATGGATTTTTGGAAGTATCTTATCACTGCTTGTTATATGTGATGTTCGTTAAGTGAATAACACTTTTGCTACTGTTGTTGTTGTTGTTTATTGCACTGCGCCTGTTTTTAATTTTGATTTAACTTGGCAGTTATTACGAAAGCAGCCAACGAGGCATTTTAGGAAAATATCTATTCTGAAGGAAAGATTTTCCTAGAAATTTACATGTGTTTGGAGAATATTTCAAAAACTACATTGTTGGAAAATTCGATGAGTTCGGCCAAAAATTTCAGCTTTCTGGAAAATATGGATATTTACTAGATACTAGATATTTTTTGGCTTTTCTGGAAAAAAAGGACAAATACTTTGTGTCTTAGGATTTAACAATTTTATGTATTCGATCTTAAATTCAAGTCTCCTGGAGAATACGACCTGTTCTGAGATGATTTGTTGCCTGCTAGATTTTTTTGGATTTCCTGGATAAAAAGAACAGTATTTTGTAATTTGAGCTCCTTGATTTTTACATTTTTTGGAGAAAAATTTTAGTTTCTTAGATTTTTCGAGGCGTTCTGAGATAATTTGGCTTTGGCCAGATTCCTTGTCAAAGTGACCTTCCTGGAAAAAAAGAATAGATACTTTCTATTTTTGCCTCATTGGATTAGTGGCTGTTGGAAAAAGACTACAAAGACAGTATAGTATCCAGACTAGGCAGTTATCAATGCTTCATGTGGATTGTTTTGTCTCAATTCGTCACACATTATTGCAGAGCTTTAATGTTTAACATGACAGCAAACGGTTAACAGCTCCAGATTATTATTTTAATTGTGTGCCGCTTAATCCTATATTTTTTTTGCAAGAGGAAATCATAACTGAAATTTTAATCAATACATCTGCTAATACGTTGAGCGTGATGGTAAAAGTACAGTTTAAAATTTTAATTTAACTTAGAGTGTTATAAATTTTTTTGATCAAGCTGCTCTTTAAAACATGAAATCAAATATGTCGCATACTCCTTGCAGGATTTCAGTGAATTTTACAAATAAAAAAGAATCATTTACAAACAAAAAAGAATCACTTACACACAAGAAGGAATTGCTTACAAACAAAAGACTGTACCAGTCCCTCCCGCGGCAAAATAGAAAATTGAAAATCTAACTTACGTTATCTTCCGTGAGAAGTCTTAAACAAAACACATATGCTATGCTTTTGGTATTTGAAAACTCGGGGGAAGGTTTTGGACGACATGATTTGTCCACGGAATAAATTGTGAATTTCTGGGCGTAAAACACTTGTTAGGGGAGAGATCTTGTCCAAAGGTTTTGTCAGATTGGACAATTCAATTTGTACAGAGGAATTGTACAGGGGTAGACAATAAAGCCAATAATACATATTGAGTTAAAAATCTTGGTGTGGGTTCCTTAAGGTTGAGGACATAAAACGTCCAAGGGTTCAGACTTTTGTGTCCAGGGGTCAGATTTAATGCCAAGGGGATCAAAATTCGATGTCCAGGGGAGACAAAAGCAATATCCAGGGGTATGAAATCAAAATTTGATATCATCCACCCCCTCCCCCCTTGTCTGTAGGAAACACAATGTTTCTTATAAATAGTGCTTATAATAAAATGGAAATGAAAATTTCCGCAAAAAAAGTACTAAAATATTGAAATAGGACAAAAAGGTGAATCAAATTATTACAATACCAACTTATAAACACAGAAAAAAACCTTTGAGAATAACCAAAATGATCAGTCAGACACACATTACCAACATGCTACCTTTCAACGAAGCTGTTGCCATGGCAACAGGTGTCAACATTGAAAAGTCACAAGACTCGAGCATGAAAGATTTTAGGTGGGATACCACCCCTTTTCCTTGAATTGCAACCCTCGACAGTTGCAACACATTTTCCTTTATAACTTCCGTTCTATTTCTTCATTTTTCATAAAAAATTACATCGCTTGAAAGCTAATGAAAAGGGCTTTACGCTGATATAAAATTTATAAGTATATGGTTGAGATATACTTTAAAAACTGCAATAATGTTTCTTGTTGCTATTTTTTGGTACACACTGTATAGAACGAAAGATATGTGCAAAATCGTTAATTGCTATGCGTGAAGAAGGTAATAAAAGCCAATTAAGGAATTTTATTTCGTAATGGTAGTACTTATTGTAGAAAATTATCAAAAGCACCGCATCTCAAAACAAAGGATAAACTAAAAGTTTTCTATGCTATTGCTAATGACATTATTACGAGAAGCTACATTTTTGGGATACCCTGTATGGCGTTATCAGGGAATTCCTAATTATTTCCGTACGAAATAAAATTAATGACTTGGTTTCTAGTTGTTGTTCAGAGAAGGTTTTAAGATAGATATAAAGGTTGCTTCTAAATTCTTTTCCGGTTTTGTTTCGGTGCCGTGCATATACTTTCCAGGTAAAAACATGATTTTGATTGTCACGTAGATGTTTCGGTGGTCTTATGTCATCATGCTCTGTCCATCTTGACTCAATGTTTCTTATCGTTTCACCGACATAACTTCACCTTCACCGCAAACACAATCTTTGCACGACGGTTATGGATTTCTTACTTTTAAATGAAACAGAGTCTTTTTTCTAGCAACCCATATTATTTTGGCTTCGTAATGACCACCAGTTAACCCGTTCAACTTCTTCAAAAACTATTTGGAAGCTTTCTCGTTTTGGAAACAAAAAGGCAGTTCAACTAACAAAGTTGGTTACTTTCTTCAAATAGATTTGATGGAATTAGCATACAATCTTCAGCTTCCTTCTTGTCTTCATTTTTGAAGAATCCCTTTATGACACCTTTTACAAATCTGATAGGATAACCAGCGTTGACATCTCATGTGTGATCTTTTCCACTTCTTTTTTAATGCAGATGATATATTCTTTGCTCTGTGTAGATTTCCATTTATTGCATTACTTTTATATCGTTTCGGCGTTTTGGTGGTCCAATGTGGTGCCAGCTTGTATGTTTATTGTAAAGTCCAGTTTTACAGGTACAATTGTCACCCATTCCTTCCTTATTTTCACTCGTTTACACTTCAACACACTTAAATAAAGGTACAAATAAAACGCAATATTTCTTTGAGCATTTGGTTTTGACTGGCTTGAACAGGGTACAGTGTAAACACTAATATTAAATACATAATTCCATAAACTATATGAGGAGAATGCTGAGAATAAACCTTTTGCTATGGATAAACCCTCACCATGGACTAAAACCTGCCTTTCCCATGAGAGTAAAGTGGAAGTATAATATTTTGACAGGGAAAAACCTTTGGCTTGCATCTCCTCGGCCAGCAAAAAATCATGTAAGATATGATTTATAATTATTGTATATAATTTATAACTCTTGTCTTGATTTTCTTCAAATCTTTCACGGTATCGATTCTGTTAATCTTGCCGGATACTGATCGTCGTCGTCGCCAAAAAAGAAAGACATACATGGTGTTATTTATTTATTTGTTATTAATACTAGTATTTTATTTTTTAACAAACTCTGTACTGTTCAATAAGCCGAGAATGACTTCTGAAAATGCTACCATTTTCAAAGCTGCACGCTGTGCATAAAACTCGTTCCCAAACCGTACTTGAGAAAACAGCTAACATCACAGAGCAGGAGTTATGCAGCATCATATCATTATATTATGAAAACATATACATTAGACTTTAAACAATACAAAATGGAAAAAGAAAAATAACATATCTTTGGAAGCCATGTTATGATCTTCAACTACATGTGTTTCTAACTTCATCTGAGGTTTGAGATTCGAGAGAGTGTAGCGGATTAGACTATTCTATAGTCTAAGTTAACACTCTAATGCAAAAATGAACTCGCAACGGGAGTTGCACCCGAAAAGGAGAAAAACGTTTCTTTTTCCTTCCCTACGTAGAATTCCCGTTTCCGCGCGACAACCATATTTCGACCGCGCGCTTACGGGTTTTTCTGAAACGGACTATAAAATAGTCTAGTAGCGGATACAAACTGTTAAGGAGATAATGTATGCTGTTCTGTAAAATACCACACATATACCAAAATGTAAACATCCCAAACATTATAAATTACTGACTCAAAATAACTATATCATCAATAAGTTTTTCTCATTGATGAAGCTTTAATGTTTTTAAAAAACAAAGAAAATATCATATCTTATTATTGCTTGCTTTTTAATTTATTCTTTTGATAAGTTTGATTTGAATTTGAGAAATAATATACCAGTCCTCATTTTTCTGGTATGCAGTATGTAGTATGTAGTATGCAGTATGCATTTTGTACTTGCCGATTTGGTTTTGGCTGGCTTGAACCATAGTCATTATAAAAAATCCCGGTTGAGAAGCCTATTGTTTCAATCTATTGTCAACATTTTAAGCTTGAGGTCAGAAAATTGGTTTGTTTTGCTCACTTTTTGATCACATGTGTTAAAAATTGACAAATCACAAAGGTTGATAACGTGATCAAAAAGTGAAAAAAACAAAAAACGTCTATTGTTAAATTCAAAGAAAAATTTGACAATAAAGCTCAAATAATAGGCTTTCTCAACCGGGATTTTTTATAATGACTATGATTTGGCAAAGTCAATCGACAAAATAAAATTCAAATCAATTAGATCGTCATTAAATAAATTCAATTTTAAAATTCAATTTTCAGAGCCATATTGTCTTAAACTCACAAAATCCTCTAAATACAGTATCACAGTTAATTAATTTATAAAATGGTTCAAATACGAAAACTCTTTTATAAAATTAGCCATCGTTGGAAATATAATTAGTTTTTAATGAAACTTCTATTTTACCAAAAAATAAGAGAGAAAAAGAAGCAAGATTTTCGAACGTTTCTTTCTATAGTGATAATTCGATCGAGCACATAACATTCAAATTACTTTGTTATCTTTTATTTAAAAAGTGTTTATTATAGTGATGATGGCCGGCTTGATGAGATAGTTTTTCATATTTTAAATCTATATTATACTTTCAAGTGTTATGCTTTCTTTACTTTTCTATTTTGTTTATGCTTTAAGCAAGGACTATCTCAATGGTACTAATTATCTGTGCAAGATGAATCAAAATGTCTCTGAGCAAAACCAGGCAGATACTGTGGTCGAATATGCAGCTGCCTTTGATCTGAACTACAAAATTGAAAAGAAAAAAAGAGTTGATCATATAATGAAACTCTACAATATGTTTGGCAAAACCTACTACATGTTATTGTGCAAATGCCTTGTTCTGGCTATAAAATCGAAGTGGAATATCCAGTAAAACTGGATTGTACAGAAGAGGAATTGTTAGAAAGAGTTTCACTACTACACTTGTTATTCTTTTGTCTAGACGCTGAAAAAATTTTGGAACACAAACAGTTGATCGATAATACGTTAAAAGGAGCGAGATATTTAAAGTCTGGCCATTGATGAATAAACTTTGGCTGAATTTTAAAAACAGTGTACCTAAGAAGACAATTACAAAACGATTCTGGATCAAAGTTTTAGAAGAATTTTCAATAGACTTCCCTAACAGGCAGAACTTGTTACTTGTCCTTATTCTTCTGGCTATATCTCAAGTTTACATAATTTGTTGATATTTGTTGATATTGTTGATATTCATTGGTAGTGTTCATATATTATATAAAGATATTATATTGACTAATATATTATATAATATATAATACGTACAGTTAAAATATAACTTTGAGTAGTGTTTTTTTAGGAGGGGGGTGGGGGCTAAAGTTTTTCAGGGGGGGGGGGGGCTCATCTGCCCAGGCTTAGGGGGGGGGGGCTAAAGCCAAGGGGGGCTAAGGTCTCAGGGGGGAGGGCTATGACCCCTCTTATGCATACTATGATTAATTTCTGACGTTTTGGAAGAAGCTTCTTACCTTCATCACAATGTTTCTTTGTTTTATCAATATCTTTCTGCTCTAGACTATCATTGATTTTGTGCATAACCTTCTCCATTGCTTTTGAATGTCTGAAATGATCTTCATTGAATTTTTTTAAATGAAGGAGTCACCTTTTTCTCAACAACTTGCTCAACTTTTTCTGAAAAAGAATTCTTAACAAGATTCGCGACAGATTTAACAATGTCACTTATAGATTCTGTTATTGCTACTTGAATTTCTGACGATGCTATTACCTTTTTTAACTTTATGCCGTGCATAAAACACGTTACCAAACCGTAAGGAAATAAGTTTCCAACTTCCTTCATCCGTCGGAAACATTTCCGTCGCATTTCAGTTCCACCATACGCATATTACCTTCCATACGCATCTCACGCATTTGGCTGCTTTTTAATGGAGCGGGAAATTTCCCGAATATTTATTGGAAAAATCGGGAAAATGCGAATTTGTACTTGAAAAATCGGGTGAATCCGAATTTGTATGTGAAAAAATCGGAAAAATTCAGCTTTTTATCGCAAAAACTCGGGAAAATTCGAATTTGTGCTGTTGTTTTGGGAAAATATGAAAAAGAAAATATGAACCAAACAGTTTATAGAAATTGCTTAAGAAAATACTAAACAGATTTGTGATATACGGAGTTTTTGCTGCTACCGTGATAAAAGATTTTTTTGGTACTGAATCTATGTTTGAGCACGTAGCACGTAACGTACGTAGGGCACGAAGGCGCGTAGGACAAGTCATTTAGCAAGCTGCAAGAGGGGGGGGGGGGAGGAGTCAACTTTCTTTATCGTTAGTAATATGATAAACCATTGTTATTTTAATGTAGGCAAAATACAAAATAAAGAGAAAAGTGATTATTCCACACACCACGGAAAGCATGACAATGCAAAGAAGGTCTTACCGCACTACAAGACACACCGACACAGTAGGTAGCAGTCAAGGGAGGATGTTACTATAGCCTTATAAATTGAAAACCATACTTTTACAATCGTGCACTTCTTTAAACATCTATGAATAAGTCTAAGCATCAGCGGATATCTTACAGGTTTAATTCTATAATTGCAGGACCAATTACTTCCCATTTTTCAGGTCAAAGATAGTTCAAAATCTAAATCAAGAAACTCATCAAAAGCCAAAGGTTTCAACAGCATCGAGGGGATAGGTAAAAACTCTTTAATAACTCTTTAAAAACTCTTCATAACTCTTTGGGCAGCAGGGTTTGTAGAAAGTCTAAATTCGAAAGCTGAATTTAACGCTCGCCTTGGCCTGGAAAGTTAGTTGTGCACTGACTTTTGTTTTCGATTTTAGTCATTTGGTAAGGGAATGGGATACAAAAATTTCATGGGATAAAGCAAAAATTTGATTCATTCAATTCAAGGGGTAAATCACTACCAAATATTTCGTACGAGATCGACTGAAAGGTTGAAAGAATTTTTTTGGAATTTAAAGGGATTATACCGCGATAAATGATACTCACAACATTTGTTCTACTCAATAAAATAAAAGTACTCGTGAAGAAAACTGTGTGAAAAGATATTTAGAAAAGAAAATCCACTTTTTATCATGTCTAGCCGCAACATAAGCTGGCTTAAGGCTCGTCAGTGTTTTCATTACAAACATGGTCTTGATTCCGCCCAAAGTTTTGAGTTCTTACCGTTCTGATTTTTGCTTGGGAAACACAGGTTATTGCGACTGTATACACATACAGGATGCATTAAAGAAAGATGGCAGACGGTTGTGAATCTTTTGAGATAATTTGATGCTTTGAAGACTGATTTTGAGTCTTAAACTTGTTTGTTTTTAACAATTTTATGGATTTCTTTATTTCTAGATGTTAGCTAATGATATAGACTCTCATGAAAAAGTACGGTACAGTTCCTTTAAAGATTTTTTAAGAATTTAAAATTTTTGGGATTCTTTTCGGATTTGTTATGGGATGGGATTGTTTCAAGATTTATGGGATTATTAGGGGATGTAAAGATTTATTTGGAAAAAGATTCATTTTAGATTTATGAGATTTTTTTGGGGATTTGTGAGAATATTGAGATTTATGGGATTCAGGAATTTTTAGGATTTATGGGATTTTGGACAAGTGTACGAGATTTTTTTTAAGTGATTTACCCCTCGATTCAATTGGTATGATAATGTGAAACAAAATTTTCAAATGCACTTCAGTCAAACCACTCTGCTAACATTCACTAAGTGAGACCCATATATTCGGCCTCTTTAGGATAGAGAATAACAAGAGGGAACGAGTGATAAATTTTTTTTACAGTAGAACAGCTTAGATGGTTTTGTGTCCTTAGAGATGGTCTTTAAATGACCTCTGGGTAGAATTATTCTCCAAAATTAGTGAGCGTTTATTCCAGACTCAAGTATCTTTTCCCTTCCGTTTGGAATGTCTAATTAATGAAGTTTTTTGTAGGACGGTCCCCACCAAATTATGAGAATTGGGTCAAAGCATTCCGATACAAATTCAGAAAATTGGAGAGACGGACCTTACCACAAGAATCGATTTCATCTTTCTTCTCCGAAAATGCGTTGCAGTTTGATAAGAAGGGTCGAGCAAAGTTTCGATGTTCGAAGTGTTCTAGATACTGGTCTTCGTTGAATGGTTTTCTGGCCGTAGATTACCGCTTGTCACTAAAACAAGACCGTGGCTTAGGAAAAGTGACTCTAAAGGTATTTGGTCAGCAATGTAAAAAATGCAATAAGGACTATGAACCTGCAGCGCATACACCAGAAGCCATTCATGATATCTTAGAGAAGCTCCTCGAAAAAGTAAAAGAGAAGTTTTACGGTGAACAGCCTCGTAAATTGGGCGGAGATCGGCCATTAGATGGTTCCAAAATGAAGAAAGATCATGACCAAGCGAGATGTGAAGCGTGTAAATACGGTCGTTGTCAATGGGGTGTGAAAAATAAAGAAAAATCACCTTATGTTCTTAGAGATCTGACAGAAGAACAAGAAGAAGAAGTGTCAAAGATCAAGGGCTTGAAGATCAAATGGGTGATAAGATTTTGAAGCGAAAGGCCATGACGTCAAGTATGTTCTTATGTTCAGCCAAGGAGATACGAAGGTTCAGCATATCTTCTCTTGCAGAAAGAATAAGGTGCAGAGGTGAAGAGAAGAATGTGAAAAATATAATAAACTATATACCTGGGTACTTTAGCACGGAGATAATTTGGGGCCATTTTTTATGAGGTTTTTAGTATGAGTTTGTAATATGCTAGCCTATAACTTTGTAGTTTTGAATTATCTGATAAATTTTTTTGTTCTCATGAAGGAGAAGCTTATCTAGCTATGAACACATTCAGGTAGCGTGATAAATGCATGTATACTCTAGAGTAATAATCGTCCCCACCCAATTTTTAATTATTGAAAATTTTTCCAACGCTCCCCCCCTATTATTAATTCGAGAATGCGTACAGATCTGCACACAATTCATTGGAATTTGGTCACGCCCAAATTTGTTGTAAATTATCTTTTTTCTATTTTTCATTGGAAGAACTTTACGGTGTCGCTATAAACACTTTTTCAACCCCAGTATCCCTCAAAAAATAACATCATTGAAGAAGCACCTTATGTGAAAATTAATTACCGAAAGTTAAACTTGAAGAAAATATTGACTAAAATATATTTGAGCTAGGGTATTCATGTCTCTAAAATTGCAAATGTATTTTCGTGGTTAATAAGGTCAGAATCAAATTTGCAGGCGGGAATCTTCCAAATTGCTATTAATACAGCAGGTCTGTGGAATGATCTGGCATTAGTGACAGTTTTAATTCACTTAGATTATATCACAGGCATTATGATGCTTCCATTATTCAACATGTGCCTTATATGAAAAGAAATCGATTCTAAATATTGTAAAAAAAATATTGGTTTTAAATCAATTTATGAAACAAAAGGATTACATCCCAAACAAGAGCGAGAAATCCTATACCTGCGCGCGACGCGTACGCGTAGGAAAGTAGGTGCATGACTTTAGTCAATAAATGTAGCTACTGATAGTAGTAATAGTAGCAGTAGCAGTAAATTTATTACGGGAGAGCGAAGCGCGCAGCGCGAAGTGTCTCCCGTTTTCATTTCGCCGGCAGACTCCTCATACCGTCAGTTTTTACATGTTTTACCTAAGAGTATGAGAAAGGTCCTATTCCGCATTATTCGTGTTTTCTATAGAAACGCTTGTTATAAGTGTTTGGAAGACACGACAAATCGAGACAATATTTTGCTTGCTTAATCAAACACTTATAACAAGCGTTTCTATAGAAAACTCGAATATGCGGAATAGGACCTTTCTCTATGTGCTAAAGTCCGACGGCACATTTTGCGCACCGACCAGTATGCGGGTTTAGGCTAGTCTGATTCGCCGACCCTTACAAAAGCTACATATTCTTAGAAACCCTTGTTTTGCAGAGTGCTGTGAAACAGCATCGGTTTTGGCTTCACGGTTATGCACAGGTTTGTAAGATGGCGTATATATTTAGTCTGATTCGCCGACCCTTACAAAAGTTACACGTGTTTCGCAGAGTGATGTGAAGCAGCCTAGTATATATTACAGACTAGGATCGTATGATTACACTGGGAATTTTGATAAAACAACACAATTTAAATAAAAGGTTTTCCCTGTGTAAAACTCAAACTGACTTTCTTTCCAACTAGAATTCAGAATTTGATATTTTTCCAAGCTGCTTCAAATCTCATAGGTAGTCTTCCATTGGTCTCTTAAATTTTAAGACTTACAGTTATTTGATCTGATTTTTTGATAATTTTTTAACAATGAAAGAATATAATCACCTAAATAAAAAGCCTAGACATCGATTCAACAGAAACATAAAAGATGTTTGAAAACTTATCATAACACACTTTTTAAATAGAGTAGTAGCGTGGACTTTGGATAGTATTTTTGTACAGATAAACAGTCGAAATTCGAAAGCAGCCACCGAGGCATTTTTGCAAAATATCTGTTCGGAAGGTATATTTTTCCTAGAAATGTACATGTGTTCGGAGAATATTTTAAAACTTACTTTGCTCGAAAATTTGGTGGGTTCGGCCGAAAATTTCGGCTACCTAGAAAATATAGATGTGTTCTGAGACCATTTTGACTCCTGCTAGATTTATTTTGACTTTCCTGGAAATAAAGAACAGATATTTTGTGTTATGCACTCCTGCATCTTTAAGTGTTCGATCTAAAATTCTAGTCTTCTGTAGACTGCGACGTGTTCTGAGACGATTTGATGCCTGCTAGATTTTTTTAGTATTCCCTGGATAAAAAGGAACAGCTATTTTGTATTTTGGGCTCCTAGACTTCTACTTTTTTGGGGAAACATTTTAGTTTACTAAATTTTTTGAGGTGTTCTGAGACTGCTCTCTGGTATATGGGTCGCGGAGCTCCTAGATCACTACCCAGGGGACCAAGATGGTAAAAGACTTAAATTCCATGTTAAGTATGTTTGTCATGGGCACTTAACTGGTTAGGGTCGACTTATTATTGCATAAAAGTTGCTCGGCATTCAAATTTCGCGGCACTATAATTTCGCCGTATTTTTGAGATAATTTGGGTTTCGTGGCATCTTAATTTCGCGGTTCAGCCTGATTGTCGCATTTCGCAAAATCTTAATCTCTTAGTTTCGTACCTTAGCGGAAAATTTCCTCTCAAAAATACAAAAGTTGGCACAAAACATTGTTTTAAAGTTCATGTGACGGTAAAAAACACATCGAAATAACATTTTTACATGATTGTTTGAAGCAGTTCAATTTTGCGGTTTCACGAAAGCGATTTCACGGCATTTTAACTTCGTGGTCTTAGCAAAAAAGGTCCATTTCGCGTTATTTTAATTTCGCGGTGTTTTTCTCATGACCACAAAATCACCAAATTTTCAAGCAATAAATTAGTTTCAGCAAAATCTGTTGTTAAACCAGATAAAAAATCACAAAGGATTTCATTCGAATTAGCTGGTTAAAGGTACATCAAAAACATACACCGCTTCTCTAAATAAGCCTCCAAACCAGAATTGTTTGTAAGACTGGTTTCAGCGTGACTATTGTCAAACCAGACAAAAAACACAAAAGTCAAAAGATTTTCTTTGCCAAACTTAGAATAATCTATAGTAAACAGAAAACTCTAGATGCGGAAGAACTTTCTTTGGAAAGCAAATAAAAGAAAAGCTTCTCTTTTGCCATAATCAATCAACCAACCAATAACCAACAATCAACTGCTACTACTACTATTAGTATCTACATCTATTGCCTGAATTCATACACCTATTTTTCTATGCGTACGTGTCGCGTGCTGGTATTGGATTTCTCGCTCTTGTTAGGGACGTAATTCTTTTGTTTCATAAATTAATTTAAAATCATTGTATTGTTAGTTATTGCTTACAATACAAAGAAAGTCAAACATGTCGAATAACTTAGATAACAATTTTAATTGCGCATGCGCAATTACTGATTTTGATTGATACTACCTGGTCGGTATGAAAAATTACATAGGAAATCAATTAAGCCATATAAGATTATGAAAATTTTTCTTTGCCCATTCGCAGAAGAAAAATTCTCGGTATGATCGATTGAGATTGATACCACATGGTTTGAAAAATTACATAGAAAATCAACTATGCTGGATAAAATTATGGTAGTATACTAATTTTTCATTGAACATTCACCTGCTCGGTTTGACAAATTAATTAATCGAGTATGCTGAATAATATAATGCAAATACAAATTTTCATTGCGCATGCGCAGAAGAAAAATGCTCGATGTTACCGATTCTGATTGACATTGTCTGATCGGTTTAACAAATTACTTAAGAAATCAACTATGCTGAATAAAATTATGCTAATAATCATTTGCGCATGCGCAGAAGAAAAGTGATTGATATTTTTCAACGACTTTTTTTGTTTCTTTGATAAATCTAAAGAAATATTTAGCTGTGTTTATTAGATTAAAATGAATATTTTGTTAGCAAGTCAGCATTGCTCTCCTGTTTTCTACTGCTCAGTTTCTTGTTATCAATAATTCACCAAACACCTCGTCTGACCAAGAATCATATTTCTTAGAATATGATTTTTTTTTTTTATATTTTTTTGTTGTTGTTTGTTTTGTCTCATAGATAGTTTCCATATATAGAAAGAAGTATTCTGATAATCTGCATGTAGCCAAACAGACGGTAAGAAGTGGCACTGAGCGCAGTTTTGCTACATATCTGTACAGGTAAAAATCACATTTATATCAATTCTATATTATGGAATGGCAATCAGTTTTAGTGAAAGGTCTACGGTTACACTCGCCGAAGAGAAAAACTATGTTTTCTTCAGGTAGATTCGTGATAGGCTAGTACCGAGCTTACAGTACAAGGGCTATGTGAAATCTCGAGGACACCCCTGTGTCAGTGCCCCGGCGGGACACCCTCTCAGACAGAAAAATGTGCCTAAAATTTGTCCCAGCTGAGAAAAAATGGCAAAATTCTGTCCCCGAGGGAAAAAAGTGCATCCCCGGTAAAATTTTTAATCTTCTTTCCCCAGTACAAAATACAGTAAAATGCCCACTACCCCGGCAATTTTCTACTGCAACCTGGATATTCCCCGGTGGGTATAAAGATTTTTTAATAACGTCATTCTCCAGGTTATTCAGGGCAGGTACAAAACGCATAGTATGCATTATTAAGGCGTAATGCATAATATGTGATGCATAATACATAATGCATATTAATAAAAATATCTCAGAAACTACTAATGTTAAGGACTGAAATTTTGACCAACACTTTATAATGTCAATGTAAGTCGATCTTAAAAATTTCAGTTCTGCCACTTGTCGGGTTGGTATTTTACAGAACAAAACGTTAAATGCTGAATAACTTCACGCCTGATTGTCGTTTTGATTTGAAATTTTGATGATAGGCAGATATTGTCAAAACTTACAACGTGTAAAATATCATGTGTATATTTTACAGACTAGAAACAGCTTTTCTAATTTTTCAAAATATGAAATTCTTTTCAAAATACGAAAAACAATTCAAAATGCGAAAGATATTTTCAAAAAACAATTTGTGATTTTGTTATTGGAACTTGATGTTGTCAGGACAAGTTCAGCCCCAAGTGATAAGAATAACAACATCTTACTAGCCATACCAGCGCATTGGTTGGATGGTTCTAGAGTCAGGCATCCCCGGTGATTTTTTTTCAAAAAAGTTGTATCCACAGTGTAATTTGCAATTTTCCCGTCCTCCCTGGTGAATTTTCGGAAACGTTTTCGCATTCCCGGTGGGTTTCAAAAATGCTACCGGGTAGTGAACATGGGTGTTCAAAACACATCTTTAAAGAGAAGTAGAGATCTACTTGTTGCATCGAAATATACTTATCATTGATCGGCTTAATCCATTTCTAAACAGCATTCTAAGTAACTTTTTGGGTTGTTTTGACTGAAAGAAAAAAGATGGGTATTAGAGGTACCGCCGATGAGGCCTCGCAGACTGTCATCACTAAGTTTGGTCCTCGCAAACTGTCATCACTAAGTTTGGTCCTCGCAAACTGTCATCACTAAGTTTGGTCCTCGCAAACTGTCATCACTAAGTTTGGTCCTCGCAAACTGTCACCACTAAGTTTGGGCCTCGCACTGCATAAATAGTCTTACCCAAAAGTACTCTAAGCTAAGAAAAACGTGCCGCATACAATTCCCGTTTCTGTGCGACAAAGTAACTTCCGCCCGCTCACTCACCGCAGACTGAGTACAGTTTAAAATTTGGTTACTTTGTACTTGGATTAAAAGTGCCGTTGAAGTCCTTGGGAACAAGGCAAGAAGGGAATCTTCTGCATAATGCATAAAAAACTCAATTTTCCTTAGGACGTTGATATGCATTCACCACCTAATAAAGAGGAATGGGCCATAGCATTCCAATCCAAATTCCTTGAACTTGAAGAACGCACTCTACCACGTGAATCTTATCCATCATTTTTCTCCGAGAAACCTTTGAAGTTTGACAGAAAAGGCGAAGCAAAGTATCAATGTTCAACGTGCTCCAGATTTTGGCATTCCATGAATGGTTTACTGGCGGTTAATTATGGAATATCTCTGGAAAAAGTTGGGACATATTATCGTGGCTTAGGAACCGTGACACTTAAAGTGTTTGGTCAGCAATGTCAAAAATGCAATAAAGCCT
This sequence comes from Darlingtonia californica, assembly GCA_032270445.1. Taxonomy (NCBI): domain Eukaryota; kingdom Viridiplantae; phylum Streptophyta; class Magnoliopsida; order Ericales; family Sarraceniaceae; genus Darlingtonia; species Darlingtonia californica. The sequence goes on from JAUBWS010066077.1 coordinate 15,586, forward strand.
ATGAACCTGCAGCGCATACTTCAGCAGCTATTGATGATATCTTAGAAAAGCTCCTCGATAAGGTAAAGGAAAAATTTTACGGTGAGCAGCCTCGTGGATCGGCAAGCAATGATCGGCTACTGGGTAATTCCAGAATGAAGAAAGACCACGATCACGCGAGATGCGAAGCGTGTAGGCACGGTCGATGTCAATGGAGCGGTAATAGTGGCAGGCCAACATATACTACTAGAAGTCTAAGATCCACTGAAGAAGCGACAGTTGGGCAACTCAAGTCAACAAAAATAAAATGGATAATAGAATTTTGAAATGTAAAACAAATTTGTGAAATATTTTATATAAAACAATTGTGAAATATTTTATATAAAACAAATTTGTGAAACAACATTACGTATTGGATCTATTATCTATTTATCTGTTTATTTTTCACAATAAGATAGCTTGCTGGCCCATTCTTGAAAATGAAAAGACCTAGAAACATAAAATATGTCCTCTGATTTTTTTCGATATTTTTACGGAAGGTTTTCTTACAGCCTCAATTTCCTCAAAATATGCCTTTCAGGTTCAACTCGTGAAAATTTCCTCCGCGAAATTCGCAACTTTTGGGCCCTTATCTCGCGTGAATTTTGTTCACGAAAATTACTTTCCCTAAGGTAAAATCTGAAGTCAATTTTCAAAAGCTCTATTTGGGACAAATTTTTGCGGTCTCAAATTCTCGCGAAATTGATTTGCTTCGTGGAGATTTATTTTTGCGGGCCAATTAATTTTAGGGCCTATTTTTGATTTTTCGTGAATGTATTTTTCTGTTTTTCTGTCCTTTAGAGTTTCCATCTTTGAATGAAAGAGCACGCTATCAATATAATCAATGTTACTTTCTCGTGACTTCCCTCGCGTGTTTCAAAGAAATCTTAAAATGATTTTGTTTTTTCAATACCGAGTTGTTTATAAAAAATTGTGTAGCAAACGGAAAACATCGCAGCGGAATTTTTTGCGCGGTTTGCGATTAAAACATTCCATTCGCAGAGATTCATTATCGCGGTCAAGCGGAAAAAGTATTTTTCGCGAAAAATCCCACATCCAAAATATAAATGATCGGAAATCTGTGTCCTATTTGACCCCCTTCTCCACGGACAACGAAAGTGTGAGTAATTCGCAATTGCTAATCAGCATCAAATAAAGCAGAGTCCCTAGCCTGTACCATACCTCTTCTAAAAGAAGTACTTCTAACAGTCCCAACCTTTGGTTTTCTCCTTAATTATTTTTAGTGTTTGCATCCCACGGTTTCTCACTGTTTTTTCCTGATTCTCCTGACCTAGCAGATTGATTTTTATTCCAAACCCCTTGACAAGCACAATTGATTTACAGGGTGTCTCGCAAAAAACGGAACCCAAAAAATGATTTACTATAATATTTGAATTCTTTCCTAAATCAACTAAATCTTTCTACCAACAGAAAAAGAAAAGACGGGCTTTTTAATGATACCAAAATTGTTATAAAATCTTTTAAAATTTTAGAGTTATAAGAGGTTTTAGTGAAAGTTTTTAATTCTTCTGATTTTGAGATCAACTAGAAACTCGCTTTACAATAGAAATCACAATTAAAATTTTTTGTCCTCATCATTACTTTATTCTCAATTGAGTTCGTTTTCGTCAGTAGATTTTTGATAAAATGCATCTTCCAAAGAAGAACAAGGTAGAAGTGCAAAAACAAAAGGAAAGGTGAATTATTGATTATTTTCTCTTGCAAAAAGTTTAAATAGATTTAAAACTTTCTATTTAAAACATACTGTTTAACATCCCTTATAACTTTGTAAGTTTTCAAGATGTTAATGCAAATTTAGTATTATTGAAAAACGCTTTTATTTTGATATAAAAATGATCTTGATTTGGAAAATATTCTAAACGCTACGGTAAATTGTTTTCCGATTTTTTTGGGACATTCTGTACAGTACACTCCCGATAACTCAATCTTCCAAGGGACCAAAGAAAATCGTTCGACTTATCGAGGGGCTTTTAATAACAGGTACTGCGTCAAGGGACCGACCAAATGAGTTTCAGGTAATGCCTGGGTTCTAGGATATATTCTATGATTTTTTCCCTTAATTTTGAATATCCCTCCACTGGAGAATGGAGCAAATATTTACAGCTCAATATATCTCTCTTTGAGAAGGAAAAAATGTAACGGATATTTATAAAATCTCCCAGGGGAACATTCGAAGCTCTCATCAATTTTAAAATACCATAAGCATGAAAAATATATTAAATATTCAGTTCTAAATTTGTTGACTGAATCTATATTCAAGTATTGAATGCGGTATATGAATTTGAATTTACTCAAAGTGTCTCCCGACCCTCTGAACGTGTGTTACATATTTCATGAGACGGACCACTGTAACCATTTTTTATGGAAATCTATCCGATTTTGACTCACTTTTATTTGTAAATTTTCGCTAGCACCTCAATCCGGGATGAATCTTTTATAGTAAGATATTTTTATGTTTATTTGAATAATTTAAATGCAAAGAAACAAACGGAAAAAGAGAAGAGAAGGGGGTTGAATATAGAAAAATGTCAGCAATTTGACGCAAAATATCGATATTAGAGCCCCCTGATATATTTTCCAAAGTAGTAAATTTTTCCTTTTTCCTTTTTTTTTTTTCGGAAGGTGACTCTTTTTAACACAACATTGGAGACGCGAAATAGGTAAAAACCTCGAGTCATCAGAATGGAGGTTTATGATGGGTGAGTAGATCTCTGAGCACCTCTTATAAAAAACAAACTTCGTAAAAAGATTTTCTTCTAAACTTGAACTTTGTTTAACGTCTAAAAGTTGAACTTTGTGAACAGATTGACACCATGTAATAATATGTTATTTAATTTGAAAAAAATCTTTGTTCAGAAAACTGAACTTTGAGAAAAAAGTTTTTCTTCTAAAAAAACTTTGCGGAAAAAATTCTGCTTTGTAGAAGCACTCTCTTCTGGAAATTTAGGGCTTTTCAAAGACTTTTTTCCAAGATTTATCCAGAAATTAGAAAGGCAAGATTTCAAATTCTAAAAAAAGTTGAACCTAATCAAGCTACCGACCGTAAATTGTTTTAAAATTCAAGTTAGAAAAGGAAGACATTTCTATCTAAATACATTATTTTGTCTCTATTCTAGGCACCGAGTTTCAAACCAGATAGCTCAAACGCCATCATCTTTATCTCACAGTCATGGTGTTTCGAGTAAACAATACCGTGCTAAGAGGGAGTATACAGGGACCTCATATCAACAAGATTACAACCAACATTCAACAAGCTCTTCTTCACATTTCAAAGACTTTGATGACGGGTTCTTAGATCAGCAAGGTTTCATAGAGGAATTCTTTCATTCCAACTCGAAAGATGGGAACAATGATTACGATATTAACAATAACAATGTGAGCTACAAAGCAGCCAAGAAAAATCAAATCTCAGTCAAGTCGATCAAAGGTTCACAAAGTTCGTTGGAGAATGAGAAACATATAGAGGGATTCCAGAAAGTTACTGTGGCATCCGGACCTAACAGGGTTAATCATTTCTCGCGTACCATTTCCGATGATAGTCATAACACTACCGATGAAGGTGATGAGATTGGAAAGTATCTAGTTGAAGAAGATCTCGTTGTTCCGGTTTCTGAAAATGGCATGTCTGGCGAACGCAGTCTAGAAGAAATATATGGAAAAGAAATAAATCAAAGTGACACACAAGATTCTGTTAGCGAGGATGAAAGTTTTGTCGGTAAAAGGCGTGGCCCGAGGTATCTCAAAGATCAACCCATTAAAATAAACATTGGTGTGAAACATGATGACAATCACGATCATGCTGATTCTCCTCCCAAAAATAGACCGTTTGAAGAAGTCACATATCGAATACCGATGCAAAACGACTCAGCTTATGAAGAAGATTTTGAACAGCATGACCAGTCTGTTAAAATCAACAACCGATCACCACGTGACCAGCACCCAGATTATGAAGATGGACAAATGGCTGATTATGAGGTCGAAAAAAGTTTTACTAGACCTAGCAGTCTTCATGTGGTGGCTTCTTCAGCATCTAATAGATCGAGGGATATACAAAGACATGGTCCACAAGCGTCTTTGCCTCTTAATATTGATGTCAGTCAATATGATAACAATCGAAAAATTCGCGTAGTTGTATCACCAAATCCCTTGTTGCACCAACAGGCCGGGTTCGTTCCTGTACATGACATTGAGATGAATGAGAGCGAGCATCACCATCATCATGAAAGGAATATACATCAACCACAAGTCCAAGTGATCAAACTCAAACCGACTGCAATTCGTGATACAGATACTGCGATGGATGTTATTGATCATTCGTATAGAGGAAGAAATGAGAATAAAGAGAATTTTGGTCATCATCAGCAGCAACACCACTATCAACATCATCATCAAGGGCAAAGAATTGATGATACTGATTATTCAGATAAACAGAATTTTGATCATAACCAACATCATCATTACCAACAGCAACAAATTCAACAACAACAATTAAGCCCGTACCAACAAGAGCATCAAAGAAGATTGAGTAATGGATCAGAGGAATTCAAACAAATCAAACGGTTACGGAAGTCTAGTCTTCCTAATGGTTTTGACGAGAAAGAATTCAGAAGACAAACCGATTTGCAACTACAGCGTCAACGTGATTTACAACAGAAAATGTTAAACAGACAGCAAAATGAAAGTCGAGGGATGAAACAATCCGAATATTACAAGCAACAACAATACCATCAACAGAAACTGCTGCAACATCAGCAACACTTGCAACGCATTCAACAACAGCAACAATATCGTAAACAACAAGAGCAACTTCAACGTCAAGAGCAAGAAACAAACAGTCGTCGTGAAGAACAAGAAACTCGCCACAGCCATGTCGTACTTAACGGGCGATTTATGCGACGTCATTCATTTGACAGCCAAGCCTTGACAGACAGTGAATTAGGAGACAACACATTTGGGGTAAAAGAACGACGACAAACAAGAGAACGTCGCTTATCATATGAACATGAAAAAAGCAAGTTAGAAGAAGAGCTACAACAATTGCAGGAAATAGAGTTCAGAAAGCATCAAGCACACCAACATCAGCAGAGCTTGCAAAATCATCAAACGACACAATTTATGGCAATCTCTAACAATCCGACATCCGATGACATCATACCACAGAATGCTCCCAATACCAAGCAATACAGAAAGAATATCAGCCTATCCGCTTCCAATACGCCGTCCGCACAACGAAGACCCAACACAGATGCTACAGCAACCACGCAAACTAGTGGGCGAAAACGTGGCAAGATTCCAAACAGTTTGAAAAACGCTTTTCAAAGTGAAGACATCATCAATGATAATAGCAAGCTAAGCGAACGACGAAGATCGAATCCGAATATTATTCTTGGAAGGACAGATATCAAGACACAAAATCAAGGGAATCACACCCATTACAGCAGCACTCTACCAAGGAGTTTCGGAAGACACAATAAGAAAAACAAGGTACTACTTTTCATTTATCAAAGACGAACCAAGCAAAGTTTTGAGGTTTTTATCACCCTTTTCGTAAAGTTCCTTTATTATATTTATAGCATAACCATAATGGTTATTGTGACGCAATCTCAAAATATTTTTATTTCTATTTCTTTATACCGGAGAATAAATCAAATGAAAGGCACCGCGAGAATGACGAGAAGTACGCATAAACAGAGTGCTCAGAACATGCAGTTTAGGTAACTTAACGACATTTTCTCTTTCAGTTATCAAAGTCCAATGAAACCGCAAAAGAATCTGAAATCAAACGCAGCCACAGCCTGAAAAGCAGCACAGCAATAAGCCAGTCTACATCAGTACTTGATGACAGTAGGCTCAACCAAGCTCAACAAAGATATATGAAGCATGTCGATCAAGTGTTTGCAGAAACGAAGACGAGCAGCCGTAGTGGAGGTCAGCAGCGGAGCACTCAGCAGCATCGGAATAAAACAACGCAAGAGATTCTTGCAGAAGCAACACAAGCACAAAGAAAACAGCAAGTTACAACTTTTGATGATACTTCACTGAACATCATTAATGGAAGTCATGTGAAGCAACAAGAAACAAAACAATCAAACAGAAAGACGTCAACATTTCAGTTCCTATTTAAGAAACCTCAACAAGAACAGAAACAGCAAGCACCACCTCCAAAACCGAGGAGAAACCAACCAAGGAAGGAAGTCCAACAACATGGAGAAGACATATATCAGTCAATCAAAGTTTCTGCAAAAGGTGGGGTGATCACACTCGCCTCAGAGAATAAGCATGAGAAAGTGGAGGTATCGGATCAAGCAAAGAAGCATCTGACCTTTTCTATGTATGGTGGACATGAGCATCAGCAAATTACCAGTCGTCAGCATGTCAACCATCACCATGGCAATAGTGATGCTTACTACCAATACAACAATGTTCACAACCGATCTGACGCTTTTGATGACAGCTTTGAGGCACATCTAAGCACATCAGCTGAGGAAGAGAGAAAAAAAGACACGTATGAGGGCGTCTATTACACAGTCTGCACTTACTTTTTCCACCCAGAGAAGAATGATTGGATTCAGAAAATACATCGGATGGGGAGAGCGCGTGTGCCAAGGAACAAACCACACCATGAGAAATGTGTGTTTTTGAACCATCTTGATCACCCCGATCGAGAAGAGATCGTCGTTCATAAATTATTAGCTCCAAAGAACAACAAACCCCCTCCCTATCCACTCAAAGAAATCCAGTGGGAACAGAACCAAAACAACCGTAGATTAAACCACAACAATGAGAGTTGGGTAGATCAAGCTTTTAGTGATGCGAACGATTCAATGAGCGAGCGGGAGAAGTTTGTCGCACACGAGGACGCTGGAACCACATTTTCTTCAGTTGATGATTCCATTTTTGATACCGCTTTTGATGCCAGATCTATAGATTCGCAGTCAACGGTGATCTCTAGAGGAGGGTCTGGTTACAACATCACAAAAGATTATCCAAGATATATACAACAGAAGATTAATATATCGTCAGAAAACAACTAACGAAATCATAGATGTATCGCAGGATCGGTAACATACTGGATTGGGGGAATTTATCGATGAAATGAAATCAACAACCTATGAGAAAAACGTTGACATTAATAATTAATAGGAAATACCATTTTAGATACTGTAGATATAGATTATTTTTAGTTTAAGGCCTTCAAAAAAACATGATGTAGAGACTTTGAAGGCTGCTAATATAGGAAAAACAAGGTATAGATTAACGTAGAAGCTCAGTAAATTTGGCTTGTGTTATTGTTATTGTTGTAATTTTTTCGTTAGCCCAGCGTTATTTTTATGAAAAATGTTTAAAGTAAATTGAAATTTCATCTTTCTTTCTGTTCTAAAAATTCGTAAAGAAAACCCAATAGAGAAATTCAAACCCCAAATGAAATCCAAGCCAGCATGAATAGCTATCGGAAGAATTATGCAAGACAAGGTTTGCGAATTTAACCTCCAAAATTCGTGATTTATGGGATTTATGTTTGCGAATTACCTTAAGGGCATTACCGGGTGGGTCATAAAAACTTAAAATGTTTGAGCAAATATTGTAACCAAAAGATATTTTCATTCCAATCTTTTTTTGTTCATATAGAGTTCATATAGACTAACTTAAATTTTGGTATATATGCTTTGAATTTCATCCAGTGGATCAAAAGTTATATGCAAAAAAAACTTGGAGTGATATAAACGATTTTCGCAAATTATCAAGTATAAAAAGGTAATCCATATCAATCAAAAAGGTCGTATTTTAAGGGATAAAAAAATTCAGTAGAAGTTCATTGAAATCAAATTGGAAAAACTATATATTTCTATGTTCAAAAGTTCAATAAATTCATAAATTTTCGAACAATTCCTCAAGGTTCAACATAGGTACCAACCAACATAGACCAACAACCAAGTTTGATGAAATAGATATCCCGAAATACCAATCATTCATCATAAGTATAGTTATCTTCTATATAGTTACAATTGGACTCACTTTCAAATCAAAGGACTTTCGTTTACTTTGAACATCGCATTGTATGTTTGGCTTCCTTCCATATATACTATGGACAAGGGCGTCGTACTAGACTTCATAAGGAGTGAGTGGACACATCTCTTCATGCCCTTTTATTCCTCTAGACGCAATTTACCATCAGTACTCCAATAAGCAACATCCTCTCCTATCCAGATTTGACATTATCGTTAATCCAACCAATCTTTCAAGTAAATACAAGTCTGAGGGGAAACAGAGCCTCCAGGATAGCAACTGTTAACGACCTGAAATTAATAGGACAGCATATAATAACTTTTGATTTCGAATAAAATAGGACGTGACAAAAAGGTGCTGAAATAAGTCTCACTATTTCTAACAAAATATTTAATCCTTGTTAACGAACTACCATTTATTCAGCGTTTTTCTAACTTTTGAAATAATGCGACTTCTTAAAAATTATTTGCACGCATTTGAAATCATGGGACCCCGACTGTGACCCAAAAGAAGGTTCAACAATTCTGTGTAAAACCGGTCTCTTTTCGAGCCGCCCTACCCGAACATCAAACAAACTTTTAAGAACTATTTTTTTCGAACATATTCCATTGGCAGACTTTTCCAGTTTCCCACGAAAAAAATTGTAAAAAGCGGAATTTGTGATTAGTATAGGATTTTTCCAAGTGAAATGACCAAGCTTTACTTATGTAAAGATACATACCGGACATACGCCACAAGGTACTCTCATTAAGCCGGGTACAGGAATGACCGGTTTAATGGCTCGATACAACTTTTTCTGTACAGCTCCGGATTCGTTAACCAAAGTACTTCCATCAGTGACTATGATCATTTCTGCTTTTCCGTCATATATCAACGTGTTCAAAATAGTTTCAATGTCTTGAACACTCAAGGAGACCTATATACAGAATTCAAAAGTGAAAAATTTTAATCAACATTCGATTAAAAATCACTCGTTGGTATTTTGGTCACAAAAAGTTAAGATAAAGCTGTACATGAGCCTCGCAAATTTTAGGGGTCTACCCAGGAACCAAGGGCCATTAAAAGCTCAAGTTCCAAGTTTTGGAAAAACATTTGCATAAAATGAGTTAAAAGCCTCTAGCCCTAGTTCCATCAGGGTTTATTTCAGGACTTTTTAGCTACCGGTGAACGGCAAAAATACTCAAAATTGAAATGAGTTTAGAAACTGAATTATGAAAGATTTTACTTTTTTTTCTTCTTTTTAACATATAAACTTTTTCTAGGAGCTGTACTTAGTTTATTATGTCACTATTATGTTACTTGTTTAAAGATATTCTAGTATATAATATTAATATCCTAAAATCATAAAACTATTTTATGAAGTCAGTTCTTATAATCGATGTTTTGAAGTTTGGAATAATCAGCCAAATTATATTGGGAGATGCATTTTTAGCCAATCTAGGGGTCTAAATTTCAAAATTTTCTCTGGCACGTCGGACCCAACCCAACCATGGTGGGACCCACCTACGTCATTAATATACTTATAAACTCAATCTTCAAAAAAAAAAAAATCCTGGAATCACTTAAAAAAGCCGAGCATTGTCCTTTCAGGGATCGACACTTACCTTACTGATACCTAATTCAGCAATGAACTTCCATACTTCGTGTGATGAAGCGTATGAACGATTTCGTTTCAGTAAAGGATCCACTCTCATCTCTTGTGCTTGTGCAGCCTATACAAAAATCAGAAATCAGACGCCTAAATGATAAAATGCAATGACTAACTGTAACAGGTCATGGCCTGAGGTCTTGCGCAGCCCGAACTATGTTAGGGCCCACTTTACAAGAGCCGATAAGCGATTGCGACATACCTTAAGCGTACTAATTTTCGCGAGTTTCGCGAAATCAAATACACGCGAAACATAAATTTTACCAAAATTGTCCAATTTTGTTAAACAACCTCTCGAATTCGCGAAAATTAATACATGCGACAATTAGAGTACGCTTGAGGAGCTCATGTCAGTTGTATCTTCATTTTCACATTCTTCCTGTTTACAGGGTATACTATGAATGACAGGTTTAAAAATTAGGAGGGATGCTTACCTTCTGTTGTAGGAACTTGAAACATTGTTGGTTTAAAATGTCAACGAATTCAGCTTCGAAATCTTGGTCACTGTACCACGCGCCTCCTGTAACGGTCGCATCAGGTTCCAAGTTGTACAACATATATACCTTTTTCTTGCCAGCCTGGAGAAGAAAGAATATTTCAAAGAAACTATATTCCACATGAACAAACTTTGACAGATGGCATTAGTTTCGCAGATGGTCAATCGCAGACTTTTCGCAAGAATTAATTTCGTGGATCGCTTAAAATTAAAAGTAATGAGAAAAATTTCAAAATATGGTGTAAAAAATACTTTTTAATAAGCCAAAATTTACGAAAATTAGTTCCTTTAAAGTAGTTAACTATAAAGCATCATAAGGTAATAATGAAAAAGTTCAACTATTCTCCATTTTGATGACAAAATGGCAAGGAATACAAGCAATGAATGCTCATGCAGCGACTTACTAATTATTTGTACATGACTCAAATTTCGTCAATGACGCAAGTGATAGATAACAAGGCTCTGTTAGCAGTAAAGCGAAATTGATTTACTTACATTGGAAAGTTTAGGACTACACTACATGATTAGTAAAACGCAACAGAGAAAATATTAAAATGTTCGGTCATGAGAGAAAATATTAAAATGTTCGGTCATGAGAGAAAATATTAAAATGTTCGGTCATGAGAGAAATATTATAAAATACTTACAGCCACAGAATTGACAGCTTTGATCAATTTCTTACTTTCCAGACTTTTCAATACTTTGTTGACTGCAGTCATTGGAAGATTCGATTTGTTTCGGATATCTCTTATCCATATCCCTGATCATAAGTCAAAAGATCAAAGCTTAAGTATATTCTTAGGATTAAGTTTTGCAGATGGCTTTATCCGCAAAATTGAAATATTTCGCAGCAACGAATTAGTTCAAGCAGATGGTCCAGTACTTGGTTTAGTACTTCTCCCAAGTAGGGGGGGGGGGGGGTAATTACTAAAACTTGAAGTTTGGCCTCCCCACTTTAAAATCGGTGATGTGATTCCTGCATCTATGTGGTCAGGTCAACTATTCATACTCAGTAAGAATGGATTCACACATACCTTTGTTTTCTGAGTTTTCGATGATCTGGTAGATCAACTTTTCTTCAACATCAAATCCTCGAGTTTTACTAACAACAGAATAGAAAAAAGACCAGGCTAAAGACTTCTTGGATCATCGTTTTCAAATTTTGAGCTTTTTACGAAATTGAAATTGTTCACACTTTAAAAGGCAACAACTCCCCACTGGCAAAAAGAAAATATATTAAGTTTGTGCTCGTTTGAAAGCTCAAAGGTATCCGATTTTTGTTTTAAATTAAGGATCAGACCATACGTTACGGCAGCCGAAAAAATCGTTCCTATGTAGACGAAATTTTCCTTGGCCGTAAAGAAAAATATCTACCTAGATGATTGGCTGTCCTTATATCTATAGATGAGTTTAGACCCACTCTTCAACAACTCTATTTGTCCCTAAAAAAGCAATAAAAAGTTTTGGGATATACAAAATGAAAAGCAAACACGATAAAAATCCAAACACGATAAAAATCCCAACTCTTCAAAACTAAATTGCATAGCATCAGAGGCAGTTGTCAATGATATATAATACATATACAGGGTGGCCACCAAAATTTTGATTTTCCAGGTATTTTCCAGGTACTTCCAGGTGGTTTTCAGTTTTTCCAGGTATAATTATCGGTTAAATATCTCACATAGTGCGGAAATAAAGTAAATGTTTAAGGACTTAAATCAATTCAGAAAACATCAAAACTTTTCGAAATAAGTTGCAAATAATCTTTAATAGTTTTAGATCGCACAAGGCTTTACATTACCCCACTGAAAATTTTCTTCCAGGTATTTCCAGGTATTTTATGTAAAAATTAGAATTTTCCAGGTAACTCCAGGTGTCAAAAAAAATTCCAGGTATTTCCAGGTATTTCCAGATCTTTCCAGATTGGTGGCCACCCTGATATACATAAGCTCCTATAAATGGACATTTTATAATAAATTCCTCACCCATAGCTTAACCAGGTAAGTTTAATTCTAAGCATGAAGACTCTATTTTGATGCATACAGTGGTTTTTAAATTCTCAACTAGAGATTATCTACTAACATTCAATATTCTAGTAATTTATTCATTAGCAACCAACTTTGCTTGATCTCATTTTGTTTATTTGAACATTGAGTTGCCAAAGCGAACCTCAATCTAAAAACTCTCTAATAACTAATATTCAAATGAAAAAAAAAAATCATATAATAATCTCATATTTTAATCAAGTCTACCGCAAACACGTAACTCTTTAACAAAAACTTTAGTTTGGATACCATACAGCTTTTAGCTTTCTTTCTAGAGAAGTTGTGCAGTTGGGGTAATACTGTCCAAGCGATCACAGATATGATCCTGGTATATAAAATTGATCTGTCTGAGTGTCTGTCTGTCTGTCGGTCTGCCTGCCTGCCTGTCTACCTGTCTGAGTGTCTGTCTGTCGGTCTGCCTGCCTGTCTACCTGTCTGAGTATCTGTCTGTCTGAGTGTCTGTCTATCTGTCTGTCTGTCTGAGTGTCTGTCTGAGTATATGTCTGTCTTTCTGAGTGCCTGTCTGAGTGTCTGTCTGTCAATCTGCCTTGCTGTCTACCTGTCTGTCTGAGTGTCTGTCTGTCTGGCACGAGTGTCTGTCTGTCTGTCTGTCTACTAACATTCCACTCACTCAGAGCAAAAAATAATGTGGTGACAAAGTCAATTTTAATGCCCTCACTAGGGAATTGCCAAAACAAGTAATTATGCTCACTGAGACATATTTATTGAGGGTAGCTTCCCTAACAAGTTTGCTGATCTGCTCAGTTTTTCACTTTTTGGCTTGTTCCACTTATTTGAAATTTACAATGAAGTAAGGGGCCATCCATAGAGTATGTACACCATAATCACTAAATTTTAGACCACCCCTCCCCCTGTACGCTTCCCATACGCTTTTGGTCTGACACAGGCCCGTATCTATGGGGGGGCATGGGGGGGCATTGCCCCCCCTGACAAAAACTTTTTAGGGGCAATGCCCCCCCTACAAAAAATCCTATATCAATGATTTTTTCGTTTATTCTATTATGTTGTATCTTTTATCAACCAAAATCC
>JAUBWS010066100.1:4069-14610 GCA_032270445.1 Darlingtonia californica
ACATGTGTAGCCATGCCAGATTTAGTCTGATCGCAGACCTTGCCACACGATTGGTTAAGTTCTGCAATCAGACTAAGCCCGATCTAATAGAAGCATCAAGCATGAATATTCACTTTCTATCTCTTGGTGCAACAAGCAATCCTTTGCAGATGTTAGAAGGAAGAAATCTGGATTTTCTCAAGAAATGCACAGTGGAAAATGATGAAATTTTCAGGAAGTCTTCCTTCTGTTTTTCCAGCCATGCATTTCAAAAGTTATATGGGCAAGAAGCTTTTTTCTTGTTCTTTTACAAGTTTCTTTTGTTATATCAAATGCATTACGTAATGTTTTGGCTGGATGAAATTGGCCACTTTGACTAAACTGCAAAGGGTCTTCAATGAAAATTCTCAGAAGACCAAATGACTTGTGATTCCAGACTTTTAAAGAATTCAAAAAATCTCAAATTATATAAATGATAGGGAAAAGTTTGGAATGATATTTATTTGATTTGCTGTCTTCTTTTATACCTAAATCTAGCTAACGAATACACAAACAAATGAGCTTAAGAATGAGTTTGTGAGCTCATAACCATAAATGAATATTCGTTAGCATAGGAAACAAATTTTTCAAATCACTTTTCATTAGTTAATTGGAAACCTGTTGTCACACTGATTAAGTTTTAGTCACATCTTTCGCTTACTTATTTTGTATCATATTCCTTTGATACTTAATTGTGTAAGAAGTTTAATCTAGTTTGTGTAAAATATTCAATTCTTTGGTGGTCTTCACATTGATTAGTATCCTTTTACTATTTGATGGTATCCACTCATTTTCCAGAATGTATAGTATGCACTTTATCTTGGAAAAACAATAACTATAGCCGTTTTTATGATGAGACAAACTAATGTTCTGTGATGAACAGTTTGTCTTGATGATGAATTCATCTAACAAAAGAAATATCTTTTTTCATCTCATTTATACTGCCAAGTAAATTAATAATTAGGACAATTCATTTGTCTCAGAGAATTAGTTTGTCTCAGTAAAAATGTGCCTTACAAATCTTCTCTGATAGGACATGGCATTCCCTTTTTTACCAAGTTGACTACTGATTTAAGTAAAATCTTTATTTATTTTTTACTTCTTAGTAACAACTACCAATGGAAAACGTTGTGTCTTTCCATTCAAATACCAAAATAAATACTACAGTAAGTGTGTAGCCAGTGGTCTTGGATCATGGTGTGCTACAACAAAAGATTATGATAAAGACAAAAAATGGGGCTATTGTAAAGACGTAGGTATGTATGAACAATTATTACTATGTTCAATGGTCTTAATTTTACCATATGTTCTTCATTGAATGCTCAAAATAAACAAAAAAACTAAGTTTGATTTTTTTATGCTGGTTGGATTCCTTACTAAATTGTGTTTACAGTTTTGAGCATTAAGTGAATTTGAAGATTTGGCTTCTTTCCCTTATAGAAAGAATAAACATAGGTATATATTACAAAGCAAAAAACCAAATCATTCTAACAACTGTTTGCTTGTTTTAGCCTTTTTTAGGTATCCACTGCGTTGGTTACCTATGCTATTGGAGTGATATCCTTCTTATTAGTAAATAAATTCATTCATTAATTCATTTATATTTACTTGGATAGGTTACTATTTGTTTATTGAAACAAGCAGTCCAAGGAAAAATGGTGACAATGCTATCATACTATCTCCAAGCTTATCAGGAACGAAATGTTTTTCTTTCTGGTATCATATGTATGGTCCACACATTGATCGACTTTCCATCAAAACAATGTCTGGCGGCAAAATCAATGGTGCACTTTGGGAACAAAAAGGGACCAAAGCGAACAAATGGTTGTCCGCCAATGTTACAATCAATGGAAACAAAACAATGTCAAATTTTCAGGTAATTGGCCCTTTTTTAATACCCCTAATCAAATTGATTCAATTTTCTAAGTATATTAATAGAAAGGAATTACTTCGGTGGCCAAAGATATTAGATATCCCAACAAAACAAATTGAATTATAGTAGCATGATCATCCTCAGAGGGCTTATGTCACTTCAGTCCTCATTTTTCCGAAACTGAGGGTTGTTCACTTAGCGTTATGCACTCTTACAGTGTTAATGATGAAGTTTGAAATTGAAATATGTTTATTGAAAGATTCAATTTAGTTAAAACCATGAATATTCCCTTATTAATATTGTTTCTAATTATCTGAAAACATCTAGATTGCCATTGAAGCTGTACGAGGTAAAGATTACAGAGGAGACATTTCTATTGATGATTTGGTGGTTACTGATGGCTCATGTGATGATGGAGGAAGTACTTCTAATGGTTTGTACCAGGCATTATTTCAAATTTCAAATTTCCAAAACGCAATAGATTTATTGCAAAATTGCCAAAGTTTCTGTCCTGAAATTTATTGGCTATTTAAGAAGAATGTATCTGTTAATTATTTTTTCTTTTGAACTGCATTTTTGCAGAGTTCTTTAACTAATTTTATTAATTTTAATTAAAAAGTTTCAATAACAGAAAGTCCACATTTGTGGCTGGCATGTCACAAATTTTGAAGCTTCAATGAGCCCAACTGATGAGCTGGCTGAGGTAGTTGTCAGTCAATAATAAGTTGACTTTTTTCAAAACTGAGACATCTTTTTCTTAAGCTCATTTTAGAGTAGTGACAATTCATAAATTATGCATATATTCATCTATTTCTATTCCAGGAAAATGTACATTTGAAAAGGATATGTGTGGTTTTGTAAAAGACAAAAGTGGAGATTTTGATTGGATTCGCTACAGAGGTTTAACACCCAGTTCATCTACTGGACCAAGTACTGATCACACAACAGGAACAGCACAAGGTAAAGCTAAAACTAGTGAAAAAGAATGTTTACAAACACAGTACATTTTCTAAGAGATAGGAGTGAACTCGCTCCAGAGTGGAGTTGAACCTTCTTTTGCCAGGGTCTAAACTTGAACATGTTTATAAGATGTTCTGTCCTTTTGTGAATATTTCTGTTCTTGTCGGGAACAGACCAATAAGACCAATTTCTAAATGTATAGAGCCAATTTTAATTTCTGTTTTTTTCTTTATTAGGCTACTATGTATACGTTGAGGCATCTGGCAAAGGTTCTAACAAAAAGGGTAGAATATCAAAATTATACAGTGGTCTCAAGACTGGTGGAAGTTGTTTACAATTCTACTACCACATGTTTGGAAAAAATCAAGGTAGTTTGAAAGTCTATCTCAACGGAACAACAACATCACCTGTCTTCTCAGTCATCGGACAACAAGGAAACTTATGGATCAAAGGCCAGGCAACCATCCCATCAGCAAGTGCAACGGTAAGCTTGTCACCGACACCTTACCTGACAAAATAGCGACGAACAAATTTTCAAGCGACGAAATTAGGGCACGCTAATATACCTTAAACGAGCCTAATAAGCCTTCTATGAAATTTCAAATTTTTACTCTTTAAAGTGAAAACAAAGTGGCTAATAGCACGGTTTAAAACAGTTTGTGAAGTCATATAGAACGTTTTCCTAAGACTGTCATGATTACTATTTTAAGGTGTTGTTTACAAATCCATATTATCTTGCCACAAGTGTTAACTATTTATTTCATGTTGTTATCATAGGTTTTCTTCGAAGGAATAACAAACTGGGGTTATGCTGGTGATATGGCTTTAGATGACATCAGTGTTCTGGATGGAAAATGTCAAGTACCAGGTAACTGTATATTCATAACAGTAGTCTTCTCAACTTTCTTGTCTGAGAATTTTGCCAATTTGGTTTCTGTTTTCAAAAATTACCGACCAAACTCTTCTGCCAAAAGTGTTATGATTTTTATCGAGCAGTTTTGTTTTGTGTTGATCAAAACCATTTAATCGACATCGAATTTTATGAATACCTCTTTATAGGTCTGAAAATTTTTCCATGAAAATCTTATTGAAAATCG
The DNA here is from genome assembly GCA_032270445.1 of Darlingtonia californica. Lineage (NCBI taxonomy): Eukaryota > Viridiplantae > Streptophyta > Magnoliopsida > Ericales > Sarraceniaceae > Darlingtonia > Darlingtonia californica. Next base: position 8,018 of record JAUBWS010066100.1, read on the forward strand.
AATTAAATTTTTTTGATTGAAAATCGAGTCTATCTATTTTTTTGTACACAAATTCTTAACTTAACATTCTGCACACTGAACTTCCTTCTAGGAGAATGTGATTTCCAAAATGGTTACTGTACTTGGTACAATCTACCAAATGGTGCTGGAGATGATTTTGATTGGATAATTGGATCAGGTTCTACAATAAGTTCATTAACAGGACCAGCAGCAGATAGGAAAGGATACACTAATGGTCAGTTGTATGATTTTTTCCCGATAAAATTCTGCTGGCAAGGTCACACGAGCATTGTATTAGGGCTTTTTCTAATAAGGAACCTCCATGTGACCATTGACCTCAGTCCTCAGGGAATCTAGGGGTAAATATCTTGAGTATAAAGGATTGTGGCCCTATGCCTCCCCCCTGAAACCATAGCTATCATTATAAGCGCTATTAGGGCCATTTTTATCAAACGTCAAACAAATATTTGAGATTTATTTGAGTTTATGGTAATTTGCATCAATCAAGTAGGTCACGCTTGGCGGGAGAGGAAAATACCCTTAAAAAGTCATTTTGAATTATAATGACACAAAAGTAAATTATATTTAATTTACGAAATTCTAATTTGCTACTACTTCATGAGTTACGATGCTCCAACGTACCTTTATCGGCGTACCAGCTCGTGTGTCTAAATGTTTTACCCATATAACTGAGAATGAGCGAAATGAGAGAAAGTCCAAATTATTGTATTTTAGGAAAATATGTATTCTTGGAGAGTTCAGCTCCACGTAAGCCAGGAGACAAAACTCGCCTTGTCAGTGAGTTTTTTAACCAAACAAGCAGTACCGTAGGACAGTGTTTCATCTTTTACTACCACATGTACGGCAGCGGGATCGGCAGTTTGAATATATATGTCAATACAAGTGGATCTGAACAATTAGTATGGACACTCAAAGGTCAGCAAGGACAAAAGTGGAGAAATGGTCAAGTAAATGTGGGAAAAGTGAAGGGTTCATATAAGGTAAAAAGAAATAATTCTTGTGTTGATTTTATCTCTTAAACAATTTTGCTCAACTTTTTTGAAGAAGTTTATAATCTTTTGGACAATTTAATGATCTTGGACCGCACCCTGGCGTATGGGTCATAAAAATCATATGTCCAGGACCAAGAAAAGATTGTGTTTGTTCTTAAGACGTGTGTTGACATTAAAAGATCAACATTTAGTCATCATTGCATTAATGTTAAATTCATCTCAGACTACAATCATTGGAGGTTATTGCACTAAAGATCTTGAATTTTGTACATTTGTTAGTTTCAGTAGTTCAGCAAATTTTAAGCCTATAATTTGATTGGTCATTTCAAAATAGTTTAATATTGTTGATTGTTGTTATCATCTAATGCCTCGTTCTATAAATTACGAATTACGATCATTCTTGCTAAAACGCCCAGGTTGAACCGTTAGTTGGACCATTTGACCCTTTACTAACGAAGCGAAATTTCCATTTCCATTCCCAGTTATTACCACTAGTATCTCAAATATTTTCCTCATGCAGATCATCATGGAAGGTGTCCGTGGAAGCAGTTACATGGGTGATATTGCTTTTGATGATTTCACTTTTAAACAAGGATCTTGTTCAATTGTACCATCAACAGCAGATCCATCTAATCAACCAACAACCACCACAACCACTACGACAGTTTCAACAACCTTAGCTCCAACATGTAAGAATATAGTTATTCCAGGCTAGGACTTGATAATACCATATATAGAAGTAATTAAACCATAAACGATTTCAGCCACCCTATCTCCAAACCCTTAGAACATATAATACCATTATATGGTATTGCGACCTTAGTCCGTAGTTTTTTACACTGCTAATATTATGTAGCAATTACATGAGGAATGTGATTTCCAAGCTTTCACACACGTCTAAGTTCTTTGAATTGTTCAAGAAAACACCCTATATAATATTTATATAAATTGCAGATTGCCCACCTTAAAGTACTTGTTATTGAAAATTCGAGGTGTGCAATATCGCCACACGCCCACACGCTCACAATTTTCCTGTGCCAAAATTCGTTTCCTCCCAAGAGCAATTTTCAAAATATTGTTCATTTTTATGAGTGAGATCATTCCTGAGTTTCAAAGCTCCAACCAAGGCTTTATTTGGGGGACTAAGAATCAAAGTTTAAAAGTTAAAATAGATGGCGAAACTAGTTTTGGACATGTCTCGTTCAACCAGTTAACAAATGCTATAATAACTGCCTTCTTCAGGCTTTTCTTCTAACACTTCCCTTAGCTTCCGTCTTCGCAAGCTCGGTCTTTACTCCAGCTGCGTGCAATATTTCAACGTAAAGCCCTCAAAAACAGTTATTATTGTATTAATGTTACATATGTAACACTGGGAGAAACTAAGTTACAAGTCTTCATATTATTTTTACTTCAACTAGCTGATTTCGGTTACGATTCTGAGTCGGATTGAGGACCATTCCATAGCTGCGTTGGTCGCCAAAAGTTTACCTTACATAAGTTACACTAGGAACAAGTTTTCTGAGTAACGGGAAAATTGATGAGACTTTGAAGTAAAACTGGACCAGAATCTTGGAGCAATAAAGTCATTCTTATATTGTTATTTTTTTCCATTAGCTGATTTTGGTTGTGATTTCGAGTCTGGTCTTTGTAAGAACTGGTACCAAGATAAGAAAACAGACAAAATGGATTGGAATGTTGGACAAGGATCAACTGCATCATCTGGTACTGGACCTTCAACAGATCACACAAAGAAAAATGGTATGTAGATTATTGCGTTTATTAAGGTGGTTGTTTTAAATCTTTGAGTACCAAAACACAACTACTTTAGTGTTATGAGAGAGAAAAAAACATGCATATGTAATCTAACAGAAAGTTGGGAATCCATCAAATACAGCTAATGTTTAATAACAGTGGTTTTTAGCTCGTCGATGGTTCCTTTCATCAGGCCACCGTGTTGATACAGCAAACTCTCTATAATTCGAACGCTCAAGGGGACAAAAATCGTTGTTGGAGAGTCGTGGAGATTTCGAATTATAGGGATTATTTTGGCCTAAATGTTAGCTGAAGGGACTAAGTGAAACCGTTCGAATTGTAGAGAGTTCAAATTATAGAAGGTCTACTCTAATAATAATGATGATATTATTTCAGCTTATGGAAAATACTTGTATTTGGAAACCTCTTTTGCCACTCCAAACACTGGCGCCCGCTTGATCAGTCAAAGTATGGCGGCAACCACCGCCAGTGGCGGGAAATGTTTATCCTTCTATTACCACATGTATGGACCTGATGTCAACACACTCAATGTCTATGTCATCGTTGGGTCAAATTTCACTGGACAACAACCATTTTGGTCAAGAAAAGGTTCCCAAGGCAACAAGTGGATTAAAGGAATGGTGACTCTTCATGCAGGGCAACCTTTCAATGTAAGTGTGATACAAAAGTTAGTCTAATTATTTCGTGCAGTTGGAAAAAGAAAGTCTACATTTCAAGTGGTTCTGGCTAGCTGAGAAACCTATTTTCTTTTTACTATCTTCTATATTTCTTCCAATAAGTTTTTTCCAATTTCACCGAATTATTGTTAAAAGTTGCGTTTGATTTTAGAGCGCGGTAGAGAGAGTGATTGAGCTGAGTTTACCAGTTAGATCCTTGCTAATTTTTATCAGCATCAGCGTTGAATAAGAAATAATTTTCTGGCTGTGGTATGATTTGTTGGGTAATGACATTGGCGATTGGACACTTAGAGCGTTAATGATTTAAGGAATTTAAAGATTTTGTTCGGAAATATTTTTGAAAACTTTTACTCAATAAGAAGTTATTCTCGTGACAAATTTTTGTCTTCTTAAAAATAATTTGTCACTCTTGTCCGAAATTTCCGTGCTTGATATGGTAATTTCAAGACTTATTTGTATTTTATAGACCATGTTTGAAGCAACAGTTGGTAAATCATATCAAGGAGATATTGCTATCGATGATATTTCATTAGCAGATGGCAAATGCCTTCAACCATCAACAACTTGTACATTTGAAAATAATGTCTGTGGATACACACATGATTTAGCGGGCACACAATTCAAGTGGTCAAGACAGTCCCAACATACGTCATCTTTCGGTATGTATCTATAACAAAACTTGGAATAAACTTTGATGCCACCTACGTTAAACAAACCAGTGGGAAAAATTGCGAAAAAAACCTATGTGGGAAATTGCTTTCTATTTAAACAGCGCACACTCCTATGCACACATCCATGCATTCAACTTCATGGAATTCCTCTGTCTGTCAAAAACGAGGCAAGATCTGTAGCTCTGATTGACTTATTTATTTATGGAAAGATCTATTGGTGCAATTTATTAAAAGGTAAATGTAATTGAAAAAAAGAGCCAAACTCCCCTCCCCTCACTGGTATACGGCTTGCTGCTCTGTTAGGTACCTATGTAAAGGTTCAACTTCATGAAACAAGGATGGTCAATTTGCAATTTGTATTTGCTGCGATTTGGAATATATCTGTAATGATCGAATTAATTGCCGAGTTTACAAAGTACCGAATGTAGAGCTCAATGTTGCAGCTGGTCTAGCTGCTTAACCTAACGTACAAGACATAGCTTGACACCTGTGCGCTAAATGTATAGGGTAGACAATCATCTGTAGACTAGAAACGACCAGACGAACGTCTAAGGAGCTGCGTATCCTAGACTTCCGCAACAATCCTCATTCACTCATTTAACTCATCAATTTCTACTTCTCTTTATAGGAACTGGGCCAACCACTGATCACACTTTACAATCTGCAGCTGGTTTCTATATATACACTGAAGCATCGAATCGAAACCCCAAAGAGAAAGCCAGAATTCTCAGCCCTGTGGAGAGCGCAACGAAGGGATCATGCTTAAAGTTCTGGTACCATATGTACGGTACTGATATGGGAACTCTCTCAATTTATTTGAAAACTTCGAAAGGCTTGGGAAATCCAGTATGGACGGAGATAGGAAACCAAGGAAATTCATGGCGAGTGGCATCAGTTACTGTGAAATCTACCACAGACTTCCAGGTATATAGTTCATTCCTTTTAGCGAGAGTCCACGCATGAACGTTCACACAATACAGTCCATTTTGCTCTAAGTGAATGTCTGTAATATGAATTCCTCGGTTTCTGACGGCTTAGTACTTAGTTGAGTTGCGGTGAAAGTTTACAAGATTTTTCACACAATTGGTTAGTTTTAATGACCATTTTATTGGCGTTCTTTAGAATGTTTATGACATTTTTTTGTCTTTTATTTTAACTGAACAAATCAAATCAGATTACAGCTTGTAAAATCTGTACGAGCCCAATTAGTCATCATGTAACTAATTCACTGCCTCTAATCAGAGCCAAAGCCACATTTTTAGGGCCCAGATATTAAAAAAAAATCTGGGAAACCAAACATCTTTGTTTACAGATATACTCATACAAGCTGTGCCCAAACTCGTGTATCAAAAAGGCTTTTTAGTGTTTGTTAATCAATGAACTTCTCTGTAGCTGCTTCAAGGAAGAATGATTATATCAATAACCAATGCAATTGATTATGCTGGGTTATGACTTACCCTAATGACAGTTTCTCATTTTGTGTATAATTCATTTTGCTGTTTTAGCTTGCTTTCCAAGGCACACTTGGTAGAGGATACCAGAGTGATATGGCACTTGATGACATCAAATACACACCGGGACCTTGTCCTTCTCCAGGTAAACTACCCGTTCCCATTATTCACTTATCTCTATGATACCTCACACTGCCTCCACAATTTTTTTGCGATATTATTGTTAAAAAACCCTTTTCAATCATTGATGTTGAGCCGTGTCGAAGTCGTTTAAAGGCGCTGGCCGATGATACCGGAGTCTTAGTTTTCCCTTCCCATAAAACTTTTTCTACATCTCAAGTTATATAACTTTCACAATTTATTGCGGAGACGTCGACGTCCGCCAAGGTGCCCAAAAACTTGGATTTTGAAAATTATCAAAATTTGTTTGGATCATACCGATACCTCTATGGAAGTTTTCAGCTCAGGAATGAATCTTAAAAAATGGGAGAAACTGACAAGCGTCACCCATTTTATTTTGATTTATATTTTGCACTGACTGGCTGAGTATAAAACAGTGACTTTCCAAGGCTAACACGTATGAAACATACCTATGGAACTCTCCAACGTTTTCAGTATTTCCGGACATTTTTTGAAGCATTTCTAATAAATTTTCGTAATATTTTCTTTCTAAGGCTACTGTGATTTTGAAAGTGGATTGTGCGATTACGCGAACTCCAAGAAAGACGATTTTGATTGGATCGTTGGAAGTGCAGGAACATCATCCTATTTTACGGGACCGAAATTCGATCATACCACTGGACAAAAGAATGGTAAGTCTCAATAGTAAACGATGGAAAAGCACTCTTAAAAAAGAAACAAGCTTGTATATTAGTTGATTTCTCGTTTATGTACTCCTGTACAGGACTTCTATACTCCTACCTGAAGATCACTTATTATAGGAATTAGTAAAAGCTGTTTTTATTTTTTTTGTTCAGCCATTCCTCGTTTTCGTGACTTTTACCTGAC